>BDJD01002539.1:216265-233950 GCA_002564525.1 Rosa multiflora
TGTGATTGTCGCCTTGAGCGATTACCTTCTTGAGCATTTCGATCGTATGGATCATGACGTCTATGGCGACTTTCTCTAGCCATAGGATGATGCTCTTGATAGCTATCTTGAAGCCTATCAAATCTTCTTTGCACAAGTTCATTGCCATGTCTTTTAGCAGTGGCCATAGCTTCAATAAGCTGTTGGAAACTTGTGATCCGTCTTTCATTTACATGAGTCCGGAATAAGTCAGAGGACCTCATAGCACAGGCGGGGAAGGTATTGAGGGTTTTCTCAATCAATTGGTCTTCTGTGATTGTTTTTCCACAGAGACGCATCATTGCTCTGATGCTGAGAGCTTCCGAATAAAATTGCATGACAGTGTCAAATTTAGAGGAGCGAAGATCTTTCCATTCTGCTTCTGTATTTGGAAGTATGGAATCACGAACATTGCCATATCGTTCGTGAAGCGCATGCCAAAGCTTTATGGCGCTATCCTCATTTATGAACTCAAATTGTGGTCACTATCCATGTGACGTTTCATGAAGGCAAGTGCCTTGGAATTATCTTTCTCAGTTTGAGGGTCTGGAGCTGTTTCTATAGGACAAAGCTCTTGGATAGTATGCAATAAATCCCGGGCAATAAGGTGGGTCTCGACATCAGTGACCCAAATTAAGTACCTTTTGCCTGCATAATCCAATGGAACAAATCGAGTTTGTTCATGTTTGACATCCTGAAAGATGAAACAATAACAAGTTAGTTTCGGAGTCAATGCTTCCACGAAAACTAATAAGATTTCCGAGCTATGCTACCAAGAAATCTATTTTCAAGAATAATTGGATTAGACCGAAACAATGATGTTTGTATGGTCAAAATAGATGCTCACGAACGCTCTTAGTCCGTAGCATACGAACGCTCTTAGTTCGTTAAATCGATGCTTACGGACGCTCTTAGTCCGATGTCTTACGAACGCTCTTAGTTCGTTAATTGCGTGAATCCCCACGATTCCGCATTGAATCGAACCCACGTTCTATGAAAGGTGGGATGAAGAAGAAGGGAGGTTTTTAAGTCCCCGAGAAAAAGAAGAAATATTCAAATTTCAAATTTTAGGAACTTTAAAACTTACTCTTTTGAATACTTACTTGGTGAAAATTTGGAGCAGATTCTGTTCTGAACAGCTTGTACCTCGATTGGTTTACAGATCTCAATATGACTCCGATAAGGCTGAAATTATGAGTTTAGATGGGAGAGACAGAGACGAACAACTTTGATGAAGAAAGTTTTTCGATCTGATCTTCCTAACTAGACGTTTCGAGGCTTGCAAGAAGACGGATGTGCACAGTAACGGGAAAAAGATGCAGTGGGTGTGCGTTGGCTTGTTTGCAGCAGGGATGCTTCGGTGGCAGCAGGCTGGAACGCAGGGCTTCAGGAAGGGGGCAGCAGGGGCTGCTGTGCAAGGTTGCAAGCACACGGGCGCTCGGGCTGCAGCGAAGGCTCGGCTAGCTCGGGCTAGGGGCTGCTTTGTGAATGAGTTTTGGTTTTCTGTTTTGTGGTTAGAGTCGTGCTGATAACGTGTTTAAGTATAATGTATTTGAGAGAGATTGATGAGAGAGATGTGTTCTTATTATTGAGAATAGGAGCCCTATATATAGGGATTACAAAGTGCTAGTTCTAATGTTACAAGGAATACCAATCCGTGTAGGATTGGGAAATCTAGAACCTTCTCTCCTATTCCTATTCCTAGTTTGATAAGGCACACTAAACTTGATTTTCCTTCAACAGACTCTTAATTGTTAAGTTATTACAATATAGTTTCAAAATGCTTACCCAAATTTGTTTGAATCCAACCCAGAGAGATTGGCCACATGTGTTAAAGCATCTCTCCACTTGTTCACCTTCTCTACATCATCATTTCCTTGCCCATACCTCTCTTCATGCTTAGTGAAGGCTTCTGCAAAACTTCTCCGTTGATGTCGCACATGAGAGGGATCCACATTATAATAAATTGGCAGAAGCAGTGTCTTCTTGGCTTCAGAGCATTGAAGAATCTTTGCGAGTTCATCCAAACACCATGTAGAAGAAGCATAGTTTGGCGATAGAAGAACGACTGCACACCTGGATTCCTCAATTGCTGTTAGGAGACTTGGAGAAATAGGCATCCCTTGCTGAAGCCCTTGGTCATCCATGAATGTTTGTATTCGTCTGGTTTTCAATTCATGGTATAAAGAGGATACAATACCTTTCCGAGTGTCTTCACCCCTGAAGCTGAGAAACACATCGTGCTTCCACTGAGGAGCTGGAAGAGATGAAGAGGTTGTTTGGGAGCTCGAGGCCATTTAAACTATAGAAAACAACAATGAAGAAGCAAAGTTGAAACCAAAGTGAAGAAATTCACAAGAAGCTAGGTAATAGGTATCAGGTGGGTAGGTACAAATCACCAAAAAGAGATGAAATGATAGGTTCAATGAAGACAAAAAATCGATAAAATGGAAGACCGTGAGATAGGTTCAATGAAGAAGAGAGAGACTGAGAGAGTCCAATTTTCCATGCTTATATTTTTTTTTTGATGACTTTTTCCATACTTCCGGACTCCGGAGTTGGGACCAGTCTCTAGTTTTCTACTCTTTTTATGACCGAAAATATGGAGTCTCTATTTATTTTTCTTTCGTCGTCAATTCATTCATACCATTGCCTATGAGAAATTGAGAATGTCTGGTTATATTATAAAATATATATGTAGACAGAATTACATGTGAATTATTTGCTTTTAATCTCAGAAACTTCCCAACGACATGTTATGGGTCCAATGGCATCTTGACCCATAAAGGTAAAAAGTTTGGGGAAATTATTAGTGCTTATAGGTCCAATGTCATCTTGACCTAAAGACATTGACCTTGGATTTGGAGGACTTCGCTTTCTTAAACCCTTTTTACGTTCTTGAGTTCCTCCCATCAAGCTAGCCATAACACTTTCGATCAGGGACATAGCCACAACTTGAAAATGGATTAGGCTAATTTTAGTCAGGGACGGAGGAGCTGATGATGAAGGAAGAGATGTAGAGGCTGTTTGGGAGCTCAAAGCCATTGACGCCACAACGCAACGATGGAGAAGAAAAGCTGAAACCAAAGGGAAGAAAACTAGGTATCAGGTGGTAGCTACAGAATCGCTCTAAGGTGGTAATGGAACACATAGAGGTTGCTGACTAAATTAATTTCTACGCATTTTATTTCGTTCTAGTCTGTTATTTCTTCTGTTTCCAGCTGTTGTCAGCTAGAGAAAAATAAATCTTATTCACTATAAAAGAATCAATCAGAGGCTTCTTCCATTCGTTTGGTTTATCAGTCATTTTCTAACCATTATTAAAGATACATACTGCATAACGAATCCACAAAGATTAACAGTTTATTGTGATAATTAATTATGATAGAAATAAACAGTTAACATCGCCAGATTATAATTCTTTCTGGAGGAGGAAAAGGTATGTTTCTTTACTTAATATGGTTTCTCCTACAGTCCTATGAATCAATTAAAACTTCTACACTCAGAGAAAAAACCTACTCTCGACTTTTATCCTCCAATCCTCCTAATCTAAGTAGAAACCAAATGGCCTGGAAAATATTACTAGGGAGGTGAAAGGAAGAGATCACCAAAAGGAGAGGAGATTATGGAATTTAGGCAGTAAGCATCTTTCATTTGCTGTATCACAGCATCAGCCAAATAATAGTATATGTACGTCATTGTCTCCACTCTCCACCGAGTCTTAACGGGTAATGACCGTATTCCCTTTTACGGATATTCGTTCTAGTCTGTCATTTCTTATGTTCCCAGCTGGAGAAAAATAAATCTTATTCACAATATAAAAGAATCAATCAGAGACCTCTTCGATAGGTTTGGGTTTTCAGTCATTTCTAAGCATTATCAAAGACACAAATCGCATAATGAATCCACAAATAGGCGTATGCAAAATTTCAAGCTGAAACAATTAACTATAATAGAAATAAACCATCACAAGCTTCAGGTTGTAATGGAAAGATTATTAGTTTTATAATCAATATCCAGTCAACTATGTTAAAACTCCATGAGTTTTTTAGTATGAATAATAGAGAGCAATGGATCCTACAGAAATTTCGTCACATATATACATTGTATATATTATTCATAATGTTGGCCATGTACGAAAGACAATTGTAAAGTGAGCATGGTGTGGCATCATCCAACTTATATTAAAAGCTTTTTTTTTTTTCACTCTGCTTTAGCGTTTAGGTACTTCCCTACGCTTATCGAAGTAAGCAAATGTAAACTTTTCTTCTCCTTTCTATAAATTCTTGTTTCAAGAACAAATTTTAAAAATGTACTGCAACAAAATAGCAATGCAATGGGAAACTAAGATATTTAGAGAAAATTGTTCACTAACTGAAAACAAGTCTAATACTTAAACACTTCCATCAATGGAATTAAAACAAAGGGATTACACACCAGGAAACAAAAAAGAGAGGCAGAAGCTGGTTCAGCTGAAGGAAGAGATGCAGAGGTTCTTTGCTTACTGAAAACCAGCAAAAAAAATGTGCAGATCTAGATAAAGGTTGTAGGAATTGCTCAAAGGAAATTATGGTACACAGAGAGATAGAGAGAGAGAGAAAGAGAGAGAGAGAGAGAGAGACGACTAAATTTCCAGAATTTTGAGTGGCAAAACGCCAAAACGGTATGAAAGAACAAGAACCAGAAAACGTAACAAAACTAAAACTTACCAGAGAGGGAAGCCGAGAAACTTAAAAGATCTGTTGATGTATGCTTAACTCCCCAGTGCAGAAGGTGTTTGGGAGCTCAAGGCAATTGAAAACCACGAAATTTGCCTAATTGACTCTGCAGACTTCAAACGCTTGACTCTCTTCTTTGGGATTTGGGCTTGTGGAGTTGCAGAAGGCAAATGGATTTTCTTATGGGAAGAAAATAAGGCTTGGAACCAGGTTGAAAAGAAGAGTAAAGGTGGGAAAGGAATAGTTGTGATAAATTTCTGTTTCTGAAAATGTGAAGGGGATTGGAAACTTTAAAACTGTTGAAGGAAATCAGCTATTATTAGTGTGCCTTATCAAACTAGGAGCAGTGTTTTCAAAGGCGTCGCCGAGGCGAACCCGGGGCGCGCTTCGGTGTGAGGCGACCGGAAATCGCCTTGCTCCCCCAAACTCAGACGTGCTGCTGGAAAAGCGGCCGCCTAGGCGACGGAGCGTCGCTTTTTTGCAGAAGCGGCGCCTCAGGCAGGAACGCGAGGAAGAAGAAGACGCGAGGTATTTTTTTTTAATTTTTCTTTCCGTCAAAACGACGTCGTTTTGACTTTTTTTTTTTTTTTTTTTTTAAGTTCCCATACGGCACCGTTTTCTTCTAGGTCTCTTTAACCCCAGAAACATAGTCGCGACTCGCGACATAATTTGATAGCTGAACACGGCGCAGCCAAGGAAGAGTGGAAAGACGAGTGTGTGGGTGCGTTGCTTGGCTGGTGGATCTACAAGGTACAAATTGCAATCTCACTTCGCTTCTCTTTTCTTTTTTCTTCTTCAAGTGTTGGTTTGATTTAGGAACCGATGGTCTGGGTTCCATCTCAATTTTGTTTAGCTTGATTCTTTTTTTCTTTTCTTTTCTTTTTTTCATATTCAAGTCTTGGTCTGTTGGTGCGTTCCTTTGCTTGCGATCAGCATGGTTGTCTTGGTTGTATGTTTTGCTGCTGCACAATCAATTGCTAATAGTATTTTTGTTGTTGTTTGTGCTTGATGTGGTTGGTAATTGGATTAGCCATGAGTGAGAAAGGGGAAGATGGAAGTACACAAAAAAATTGGAAGGGGAGAGATACTTTAGATGTGTATTTTGTAATCAAGTATGCAGTGACACTATATCTAGACTTAAGCATCATTTAGCAGGTGTTGCGGGTGGTATGAAAGCATGTAATAAAGTCCCTGCAGATGTGAAGAAAGAGTACAAATTAGTTTTAAAAGTATTTAAAGATGATAAAAATAAGAGAAGCATTATGTTGCGTGAGATTGGGGAAGGAATTGGTGTAGGAAGTAGTAGTTTTGATTCTCCATTAAGTGAAGAATGTGGGAGTAACCCCAGTAATACTACACCTTATTTAAGTATATTCATATTATTTATAAATGTAGAGTATTATTATAATAATTACGGGAAAGGCGGTTGCCTCAACGCCTTGAGGCACTCGCCTCAACGCCTTGAGGCACTCGCCTCGCGAGGCTCTAGGCGGTCGCCTTCGCCTTCGCTTTCGCATTTGAAAACACTGACTAGGAGTAGGAATAGGAGAGAAGATTCTAGATTTCCCAATTCTACACGGATTGATATTCCTTGTAACATTAGAACTAGTACTTTGTAATCCCTATATATAGGGCTCCTATTCTCAATAATATGATGACAACTCTCTCAACAAATTCTCTCTCAAATCTATTTTCCTAAAACACGTTATCAGCACGAGCTTTAACCACAAAACAAAAGACCAAAACAGAAAAATCTTCAAAAACCCGAAATCTTCTTCATCACCGCAGCTCCTAGCCCACGCTAGCCTCACCTGCGTGCCTGCCCCTGCGCATGTATCCCTGCTGCCCCTGCAGCACCAACGCACACCAACTGCATCCTTCCTCTTTCCTGTGCACGTCCGTCTACTTGCAAGCCTCGAAACGTCTAGTTCGGAAGCTCAGATCGAAAAACTTTCTTCATCAAAGTTGTTCGTCTCTGTCTCTTCCATCTAACTTACGAATTTCAGCCTTATAGGAGTTATATTGAGATCTGTACACCAATCGAAGTACAAGCTGTTCAGAACAGAATCTGCTCCGAATTTTCAACAAGTAAGTTTTTAAATTAAAGTTCCTGTTTTCCAAATTTTAATTTCTCCTTCTTTTTCTTCGGGGACTTGCAACCTCCCTTCTTCTACATCCCACTTTTCTTATAACGTGGGTTCGATTCTTGAAAAGGGGAATCGTGGGGATTCACGCAATTAACGAACTAAGAGCGTTCGTAAGACTTTGGATTAAGAGCGTTCGTAAGCATCGATTTAACGAACTAAGAGCGTTCGTAAGCTACGGACTAAGAGCGTTCGTGAGCATCTATTTTGACCATTCAAACATCATTGTTTCGGTCTAATCCAAATTTCTTGGAAATCGATTTCTTGGTAGCATTACTACTCAGAAATCTCATATTAGTTTTCGTGGAAGCGTTGACTCTGAAACTAATACGTTCTTGCTTTCCTTTTAAGGATGTAAGACTTGAACGAGCTCGATTTTACTCCATTGGATTCTACGGGCACGGAATTTTCATGTGGACTCAAAATGTTGAGCTCCACCTAATTGCCCTTGATTTATTGCCTACAATCCAGGAGTCTTGTTCTAAAAGAACCACTCAAGGCCCTCAAACTGAGATAGATAATTCCAGGGCATTTACCCTGATGAAGCGCCACATGAAGATGGCCCTCCAGTTTGAGTACATGAATGAGGATAACACTAACAACCTTTGCGTTGCGCCTCGTGAACGTTTTAGTAACATTCACAATTTTCCGGACTTAGAAGCATAATGGAATAATATCCGCTTCTCTAAACTTTGAAAGAGTTATGAAATATTATTCGAACACATATAGGCTTTGCACGACCGTTTGGGACATCCAGGTCGTGATATGATGATCCGTATATTAAAGACTTCACACGGACATCCATTTTTCAGAACGAAAAGAAGTAAAAGTCAGTTTTTGGACACCAAAGGAGTCCCTGCGCCTCACGACGCCGTTCACCCCCATATTCGGCCACCCTTGGCTGGCGCCGCCATCCCCCTGCGGCATCAGGGTGGCATTGACGCCACCAAGGCTCCTTCATCTCCAAATTTTACTTCTAAAGTCAATTGTGACTTCGTGGCTCAACCAAAATCCTCATTGGTTGTTTCTAAAGCCCATTATTCGTTTTGCAAAGCCCCTCTTTAAGCAAAATTAGGATCGAGACCATCCTATGCAAATGACACTAAAGAAAATATACCATTCTTGCAAAGAATCCAAGGTGATATTCCCCATGCAGCCTCAGGGTGGCTTTGACGCCACCTCTGCTCTCCGTACTCCGATCTCTACTTCTAAAGTCAATTGTGACTTTGTGGCTCAACCAAAATCCTCATTGGTTGTTTCTAAAGTCCATTATTCGTTCTGCAAAGCCTGCTCTTTAGCAAAGTTAGGATCGAGACCATCCTATGCACAGGACACCAAAGAAAATATACCATTCTTGCAAAGAATCCAATGTGATATTTGTGGAACTATTCAACCACCATGCTGACCATTTAGATATTTTATGGTGTTGGTTGATGCATCGACACGCTGGTCACATGTCATGCTATTATCCACTAGGAACGCTGCATTTGCTAAACTCCTCGCCCAGATTATTAAGTTGAGGGCTCACCACCCTGATCATCCTATTAAGTCTATAAGATTAGATAATGCTGGGGAGTTTACATCAAAAACTTTTGATGATTATTGCATGTCCATTGGGATTGAGGTTGAACATCCAGTTCCTCATGTTCACACCCAAAATGGTCTCGCAGAAGCCGCCATTAAACTACTACAATTGGTTGCTAGGGCATTGGTAATGCGCACCAATCTCCCTATTTCTGCTTGGGGCTATGCAATATTGCATGCAGCTGTGCTTATTCGTCTGAGGCCCACTGCCACTCAACCCTTTTCTGCGTCCCAGATGGTGACTGGGTATGAGCCTGATATCTCACACTTACGCATATTTGGGTGTGCAGTTTATGTGCCAATTGCGCCGCCACAGCGTACCAAAATGGGTCCTCAACGACGATTAGGCATTTATGTTAGATATGATTCTCCAACCATTGTCCGCTATTTAGAACCCTTGACAGGCGATCTCTTTACCGCAAGATTGTCACTTCGATGAGACAGTCTTCCCGTCGTTAGGGGGAGATAAGAACATGAATGTTCAACAGGAACGACATGAATTGTCGTGGTCTGTCCCCACTCTGTCTCATCTTGATCCCCGAACTGCACAGTCTGAAATTGAAGTGCGGAGAATTCTCGATCTTCAGAACGTAGCAGAATCGATGCTTGATGCGTTTTCTGATATCGCTAAAGTGATGAGCTCACACATACCTGCTGCAAATGTGCCTGCAAGGATTGATGTCCCTAAAATTAGAGGACATGACGCCACCTCAAGGGCACTTGAGCATGGCGCCAACGTCCACAGTGGTAGTGACGTTGTGGCTAGGCCCACGGCTCCTGCCAGGAAGGGCGGGATGCCAATAGGTTCGATGGATTCTCGCCCAAGAAAGAAAGCGAGTTTGGCACAAAATAATCCATTAATCATCGATGTAAATAATCCATCTCATGAGAACATTCCGGATTATGGTTATGTCCAAAAGACATCATTGGGGGACGCTCCAATGTCAGAACCAACTCCAGAGAATAGAGAGATCTCTATGAATTACACTAGTGTACATGAGATGATGGATAGAAATTCTATGGCAATTGATGATGCATTTGCATATCATGTTGCAAAAGGAATCATAGAATATGATGATATCGAACCTCGCTCTGTCGTAGAATGTCAACGAAGAGTGGATTGGCCTAAATGGAAAGATGCGATCCAGGCTGAATTGGATTCACTAGCAAAGAGACAGGTATTTGAGCCTATAACGCAGACACCCCCAGATGTAAAACCTGTTGGCCATAAATGGGTATTTGTTAGAAAGCGTAATGAGAAAAATGAGGTGGTTAGATATAAAGCTCGCCTCGTGGCGTAAGGTTTCTCACAACGCCCTGGAATCGACTACGAGGAGACATATTCTCCCGTAATGGACGTTATAACGTTCCGCTACCTTGTCAGTTTGGTAGTTTACGAAAAACTTGACATGCAGCTTATTGATGTGGTTACTGCATATCTCTATGGGGATCTAGATTCAGAGAAATATATGAAGGTTCCAGATGGACTTCAATTACCCAAATCAAGTGGCTCTAAACCACGGAGCGCATTTTCAATAAGATTAAAACGCTCACTATATGGATTAAAACAATCCGGACGGATGTGGTATAACCGTCTAAGTGACTACTTGATTGGGAAGGGATATATTAACAATGAAATATGCCCATGCGTGTTCATTAAAAGAATAAGTTTCGGATTTGCAATCGTAGCAGTTTATGTCGATGCCATGAACCTAATTGGAACTCTAGATGAGTTAAAGGAAACTGCTAAATACTTGAAATCCGAATTCGAGATGAAAGATCTTGGGAAAACACGGTTTTGTCTCGGTTTAGAACTTGAGCACCGTAGTGATGGGATTTTGATCCATCAGTCTGCATATACTCAAAAAATTCTAAGGCGCTTTAATGAAGATAAAGCAAAGCCTACGAGTACTCCCATGATCGGCCGTAGTCTTGAGCCCGGAAAAGATCAGTTTCGTCCAAGGGATGAGGACGAAGAACCCCTAGAGGCCGAAGTGCCCTATTTAAGTGCAATAGGCGCATTATTGTACTTAACTCAATGCACAAGACCGGATATCTCATTCGCAGTGAACTTGTTAGCTCGACACAGCTCTGCGCCAACACGCCGCCATTGGATTGGTATAAAGACAATCTTTCGATACCTTGGAGGTACGATTGATATGGGCCTATTCGGAAGAATGGGATCGGACCCCATTAGGCCTGGAGCCACCATCCACCATGACAAATTGGCCGGCCATGTTGCCGCCAATGCCGCCACCACCACCAAGGGTGGCCGTCCTCACCCTATTCCCCTCCATCAAAATGACAATGATGGTTTGATGGGTTTTGCTGATGCAGGGTACCTCTCTGACCCTCACAAAGGTCGCTCCCAAACGGGTTATGTCTTTACCATGGGAAGCACTGCGATATCTTGGAGGTCTACAAAGCAGACCCTTGTTGCTACTTCCTCAAATCATGCAGAGATTATTGCTCTACATGAAGCCGTACGTGAATGTATATGGCTAAGGTCTATAATTAGACACATCCGAGGAAGTTGTGGTTTGAAGTCTACTACTGATGAACCTACATGCATTTATGAGGATAATGCAGCTTGTATTGAACAAATGAAGTTAGGTTTCATCAAGGGCGACAACACCAAGCACATATCACCTAAGTTCTTTTATAATCAGCAGCAACAATCACTTCTAAAGATTGAAGTGAATCAAATCCGATCAGAGGATAATGTAGCAGACTTATTCAATAAGTCGCTACCTAAATCCACCTTCGAGAAACATGTGAAGAGCATCAGATTGAGAAAGTTATCCGAACTCCCATGATTGTAGCAATCAGGGGGAGATATCGACATTAGGGGGAGTCATGATGTCTACATGTTTGATTTCGAAGAATAGAAGACGTGTTGTACTCTTTTTCTCCTCCTCAAGCGTGTTTTTGTCCCACAGGGTTTTTTTTTCACTTGAGCAAGGTTTTTAACGAGGCAACGGATGAAGCGTCACCACTAAGTTTGAGCGGCACAAGGGGGAGTGTTGAAGGAAATCAGCTATTAGTGTGCCTTATCAAACTAGGAGTAGGAATAGGAGAGAAGGTTCTAGATTTCCCAATCCTACACGGATTGGTATTCCTTGTAACATTAGAACTAGTACTTTGTAATCCCTATATATAGGGCTCCTATTCTCAATAATATGATGACAACTCTCTCAACAAATTCTCTCTCAAATCTATTTTCCTAAAACGAAAACTTTCATGCATCAGAGGGTTTATACACCATGAAAAAAGAGGCAAAAGCTGGTTCAGCTGAAGGAAGTAATGCAGAGGCTCTGAAAGATGAGAAGCAAGAAAGCAACAACAAAAAAGTGAAGAAGAAACTAAAAAAACTAGAGAACCAATCATTTCTCCTATGGAGTATGGAAGGTCTATTGATTATACTCATTTATATGCGTGTAATTATATCTAAAACACTATAAATAAGCTAATTCTCAAGTCAATTATAATGTAATTAATCTCTTTTTATTTATTTTGTAGAAAATAAGCGGAATTACGGAAACGGAAGAAATCGTGCGAAAGTGGAGCAAATTGAAGTTTTCAACAAGGAGACGAAATTGTCGACAGTCAACTCTGGTCAACGCCAAGAAAAGAAAAAGAATAATAATATTTGTGTCAGCATTAATTGGTTTAATTGCCTAGCTTAATTAACCAAACCTTAGGTTAATTAGTGCAAGCATGCACGTGCAGATTGATATAATAGGTTGATTACCAATCCAACCTTGACACATGGCATATGCAATTATCCATCATGTGGTGCTGCACATGCAATTGTTTTCTAATTAACCTAGACCACATTTCCACGCTGACCACCATCTTTATCCTTATTCCCTTCGACCAAAACGACACAGTTCGGATAGAGTTATCCCTTCTTCTCTATTTAAAAGCAGAGACCACGACCCTATTCTTCAACCTTTGGAATTATGTTGTGGGCAATTACGATGAATAGATTGATAAATTGACAACTTATTAGTCTTATGGCATCTAGGATTTAAGTGTGGTGACCATTAGCTAGCTTAATTGTAGCTAAGCTTGCTTGGGTCTCTATTATCTTGCTCTCTAGGCCTCTAATTTTGGATATTGCAGCCTTAACCGGCGTAATGCCCAAATTAGAGAGTTGATTGTGGCCTTAACCGGTATAATCAATACACCGAAAGGATAATTGGTTTAGTAGCCTTAACCGGTACTAAATACGGGACTCGACACATATAGGAAATGCATGCATTTGTGAAATTGGCTTCGATATTTGCAAGGGGGTTAGTGTGAATCACCCGACACTCCCATGTTCCCATTAATTTGAAAACCCAAATTTAATTTTCTAGTTCGTTAATTAGTTGTTTAGTTTACTTTTCGGTTGCGTTTAATTTAGTTAATTCTCAATTCAAAACCCCCTACAAATTTCGACTCATTTGTGCATATCCACCACTAGGCTCTTAGTTTTGATTAGGCTTTGGTGAAAATCAAAGCCGAGCATTGCTAAGGCTTGGTGCCTTAGATTAGCCTTTTTACTCACTTTATTTTTATTTTGTTTGCTTAGTGACTTTAGTTCCGACCACCCAAGGATTGTGGGTTAGCCACTAATCCCCGTGGTACGATAATCTTCGGGCTCAATATTTCCCTTACTTGACAACGATTTGTACGCTTGCGAGAGCATATGCATCAAGTCATCTATGGACCTCATAAAAGGTAAAAGCTTGTGGAAATTATTGGTGCTTATGGGTCCAATGTCATCTAGACGTAAAAGCATTGACCTTGGTTTTGGAGGACTCTGCTTTCTTTTTACCAAAACCATTCTACACTTCTACCCATCAAGCTAGCCATAACACTTTTGATATCATATCCTTCTAATAAGAACAATTCAATTTAAGACTAATTCAACTGATCACTTCACTCTCATTAGCTAGGTTTCTTGAATAGCTGTTGGGATCCCTTTCGTAGGATTGAATGTTATGATCTATGATGCACGGAAACGCGAAAATGCCCGCGTATCCCGTATCGAAACGGGAAACGGGTACGAATCGCGTCGGAAACGCTCGGAAACGTACGGAAACGCGTATCCTGATTTGGATAAGGATTGGATACGTACATATCCGAATAGGATACGTGAGAATGTAAATAAATCAGATACGTGGGGATAATCCCGACTTTTTACCCCCAAAAAATAGAAAAAAAAAATCCTAAACCAGATCGAGATAGAGAGGGAAGACAAGTCGCAGACCAGAGAGAGGGAAGAAAAATCGCAGCCCAGATCGAGAGAGAGAAGAAAAATCGCAGACCCAGATTGATTCGGAGTTCCTTTGATTCTCGTCTGGTCTTCTTCGCAAGTCGGACCTAATCTCAGCCGCTTCGGTTGCTGCTTGGAGTTCCTCTGCTGCTCGTCTAGTCTTCTTTGCAAGTCGGACCTAATCGCATACCAAGATAATTTGATTTCTAGTTTGGTTTTGGAGAAATGCGTTGGGTGTTTGGTTGGTGAAATGGTGGTGGAGGATGTGGAGAATTGACTGTGGTGGTGAGGTTTCAACGAGGGAGTTTAGGAGGCGTTTGAGATTTAGAAGAGACAATCTCTGTTATGCTGGAAGCCACGGCTTGGATATATCGACCCCATCAGCCTCTTCAAAATATAGTAACCATAAGCATCAATCTAGAACCACTGATGGAAAAGTAAGTAACCGCTAGGTCTAAATTAACTATTATTAATTTCTCCACAGATTATATTGGATTCGAACTATATTTTGAATATATATATATATATATATATCCAATTTTTTTTTTCTAATTTTATATTTATATATATATATATATATATATATATTTAATTGGCGTTTCCTTTACGTTTCCGTTTCCTATTACATTTAAGATTTGCCGTTTCCACGTTTCCGATCGTATCGTATCCGGATACTCGTACCCGTTTCGGTGCTTCTTAGGTTATGATCCAAAACGTTTTAGTTTGTCTATCAACTTTGAAGCCTCAGCTACATCACCAACCGAGGCATATCTCTCTCTCTATTAATAAAGGGAGGCGTGGTTTACTGTTCACTTTGGTGCCTTTTTGGAATTTCTCATATTGCCCATGGTAGAGATAAAGAAAGAAAGAAAAAATACCAAAAAACAATCAAGGATAGTTACTATTGTAAAATACCAAAAAAGATGTTGGCTTGCTTGTGTGTTTCTAGTATGTAACAACTCCTGATGATGAAATCGAGCTTAATGGGTAATGGATGATTGATTTTGACAATGTTGAGTTACTAAAGATCAATGCTTGCTTAATAGGTGTGTTTGGCGTTTCATGCTCACATGCACTTAAATTTAGAATGCTTATATCATTTTAGATGCATTCATGTGGGAAAGATGAGAACCTATTTTCTTCAAACTATCTATGCCTATATATGTGAGTTTTTTTAGCCAAAAAGGGTGCATACGCGTAGTTCAAATGCACTTGTGAAGTCTTGTTTACAAGCAAATGCTGATCTCTCTGTCAATTGGTAAAGCCGAAGGAATAACAACTCTTAGAACCAAGGTGCACCAATACTCCATCTTTCTCTACTTTAGATTGAACCTCCATTGTTTTCTAGATTTTCATAGAACAGTGTTCATCTAGTTCTTAATTGTCTCAACCAAACTTCACTTCTTTGATCAAACACATCAGTTATTATTTTCATTTCTGCAAAACTTAAACTCATCTTTCAGCTTCAGTTTTAGGTGGTCATGGAACAACTTGAGTATGGGCATATTTATACTGATTTGAAAGGCATAATTCGCAGAACAATATGGTTTGGGGTTTGCAATCCACCTACTTGACCGGAAGTCAGTGTTCAATAATAAATTCTGTATTTTAAAGTGAGTCCAAAATCCACTTAAGAACAATTCTGTTTCTATCATCAAATACTATATAATTGAATTCGGGATTTATAAGTCTTTCGTATGTTCAATTCTGAGTTCCTTACTTTGTTTATTAAAATTTGTTTATGTAAAAAAGAATCTGATATCTTCGAATGGAAGAGTTGTTTAACGTATGGGATCACAGCAATTGATGTGCAGTAATTGCCCCAAAATCAAAGTGTAAGCTAATCTAGACATAAACAGGCAACCACTAGATACTGACCAAGCACATACATACAGACTCTAAATCTAAAGACCGGTAAAAAAGGTGTATAGGTACACGAAGAATTGTTGAGAATTAAGAATATGCATACCATGGCAAGAATTTGCTCAAACATATATCCTGATCGAGTCAACTGATCTTTTCACTCTCACGTAGTTTATGGGATGGCTGCAGCTTGAATCGCTTTGGAAGTTGTTTTGCATGCAGATGGCACATCAGCTACATCAATCAACTTTGTGGCTTCAGCTAGATCACCAACCTTTTGAATATATTGGCACATCAGTGAAATGTGTCAAAACTATGTAATCCAAATAAAATGCTAAACAAAAATTGAATGAGGTATTAATCATTGTGAATGAACTACGCGCTGAAATTTAGAATACTCAGAATACTTTAAAATCAAACAGAAAAGCTTATAGAAAACCATCAATTGGAAGTTGTAAGAGAAAGGAAATATGAAATTGAAAACAAAGAAACACTAATCTCCCATCAACTAATTGAAATCATTCATCAAGCTCAACCCCATCCACCCTTTATTGAAGAAAAATCAAATGCTGTAAAAAATTTCAACTCTTGTACAATAACAAGAACCAAACAAGCACAGAAGAAGAATGAAGTTTTAATCAAAGTATAAAACAAAGCAAAGACATATAGCAGCTATAGAGTAAACGAGTGACCTTGATTAGCAAGGAAATCCTGGTTTTTGAATGAGAGAGAGCAAAAAGGAATACATGTGCATCTTTATACAGATTTCAATGGCATAGTAATTATGTACATCTAAAGTTGGCATGGTTTAGTTAAATTCTTATGATTATCAAGCTAATAAAGCAATGTTAATATTCTTCTACTTTCCATTCTTGTTTTCAGAACTTAATCAGGAGAGTGCATGCCAACAAACTAACAAAGCAATTGGAATCATCATCCTCACAGCAAATAATGTTAGTAACTGAAACAGATCTGAGTAATTAAGGTCAATACTTGAGTAATTAGGTGACTGGTAGCTAGTAGAGTGAAATTACCATTTTTGTCGAGGTTCCTCAATACTTGTGCTTTTGTAAGAATGACAACGATGGCAACACCTGCACGATCCGGATAGCCCATCCATAACAAATAGCCAAACATGCTTATCATCTGGAGGAAGCTAGCAAAGTTGCCCTCCCAGTGAATAGTAAGTACCTTGATGAAAGTAATCACATTAGCAAATATGTTGGAGAACCAAATGTCCAAAGTTAAAGACTTTTGCTAATACAAAACAGGCAAACAATATAAACTATATAGCTAACATGTGGAGCTAAGACATAGACTCCTAGAGACTAAGTCAAATTAAGAAAACTCCGTAATCAATTAGAGGAACTAACAGAAAATCACCAAGAACAGAAATGTCCTGATTGCTCCTCGGCAAACTATTTAGGCTTGAACACCCTAGAAACTGCGTTACTAATTAAAGGCTCACTACACCAATTTTTCAATCAGACGACAGTTTTTCACTGTCGTCTGATTATATACTTTGCTGTTGTCTATCTCAATGCCGTCTGATACATGGATCAGACAATACCAAAAAACTGTCGTCTGATAAAGTTTACTACAACAGCGACTACTATGATGTCTGTTGTCTGAATACCAGAAAGAACAACAGCGGGTTACATACTTGCTGTTGTCTGAAGGTTGTGTCAAACAACAGGGGCTTATATGCTTGCTGTTGTCTGAAGGTTGGGTCAGGCAACATATAGTTGAAATTCCCATTGTCTATCCATTATTGATATTATAGGTTTCTCCGAAAAAATGTTGTCTGTTGTTTTGCTAGACAATGGTTTTCTCATTCTTATAGTCCTTAATGTATTATAATAGTTAGATAGCTCATACAACCGTTTTTGCTAGGCATTTTATGATGAATAATTATTAGACAATAGTTTTTAGCTGGAATAGAATGGTCTGAGAGACATTCAAAACACCGACATTCTGCATATATGGAATCCAAATGACAACACATTCAAAACAAATTCATTTATGTAAAGATCCGATACATTCATCCATATATTCAACAAAGTCATTCCATCCCAACATTAACCCTAACCATAAA
>BDJD01002539.1:237900-273727 GCA_002564525.1 Rosa multiflora
TGGTGTGATAACGCACTACCCTCTACTCATTGGAGCATTGACCAAGTTTCTTATGATCAATTACATACGCCAAAGAAATCCAACATACAGTGCATATATCTAAAATTTGTCACTGATGTAGCTCTCTCTGTAGGCTTACAAATTGACCTAACATGGGACTTGACACATGCTTGGGCATTCCATACAAACAAAACTGAACTGGGGTAAACAGTCAATCAGCAAATCAACCTCCAAAAGCCAGCAATAACCGTAATCATTGGTTCATAACAGTAAGACTTTGAACTAGCAAAACAAATCCGATAGCACCGTAATAATCTTCGATATGAAGTAAAATCAGTGGCGTCTAAAGATGTTCAATAAGCAACGATCACAAAAATCAGGTAAGGTATACCTTAACGCCAGCACACCAATCAATGAGCAAGCAGAACCAGCCAATCCAATTCTTTAACCACGCCGTTTATCCTTGTGTATGCATTCTTTGAGATCGGCCAGATAAAAACAAAGCAAAACGCCTGAAACAATTGAACAATTAGACTAAATCTACTAAAACCCTAAATCAAGAATTTCGAAATTCTAAGGAAAACAAGAAGAAGAAGTAGTACCTGAACCAGATTGGCAAAGAGGCCTGAGACGCAGAGCAGTACCACCGGAATGAGATGAAGGATTAGCGGATAAAGGACCACGACCATTGCAAAGAGAATTCCAAGTGCAATCGCCATGGGCAAAACCATCAGAGAAACGAATTGATTCACAAAACAACGAACGATTCAAATATGCTCATGGTTCTTATTTATAGGTAAAGAACATGAACTTGGATATGTCATATCCAATGCTAGGAGTGCATGACTCCATCTCCAAACCGTTTTCCCGTCTTTGAGTCCATCTCCAATTTGACTTGGCTAGAGTGCAAAGCCAAGCTCGTGTTCTAGCTGGTCTTCGATATGAAATTCTGGGTATCCTAATTAAAAACCCCCAAATTACAAAACCCACATTAGAAATCTAGGGTTCGGAGATTTACTTACATCGGGAGTAGAGATCTTCAACCAATTCGGTGGGCTTTTGTATTGACCTTTTCATCTGAAACATAAATTGATGGGGCGGTGGCGAGAGAAAGCTAGGGTTTTGCAGAAAGGGGTGGAGAGAAGGAGTAAGAGAAATTTGGGTTTCGATTTCTCAATCATCGTCTATTTCGCGCTACATGTTTTCTTCTTCCCACTTTCTCTGATTTTGTAAAGGCGAAGGAGAAAGATAGGAGCAGTGAGAAGAGAGACGTAGTATTGTTAAGTGGAAGAGAGAGAAAGCTGAGAGGGAGAGTGGAAGAGATAGATGACTGGTGAGATCGGGGAGATGAAGAGTGATTTTGAGATAGAGAAGCGCGAGCTTGAGTTTTGGCCGAATGGTGGGAAGTGAAAAATTGAAAATTTAGCCGAGTCAATTAAAAAGGGCGCAAAGCATCTATTGAATCCTAAAACTCAGACAACAGCAATTTCCGTATATTGTCTGAAAGAGAGTTGCACAATAGACAATTGAAAAACTGTTGTGTGAATCAAACCAATCAGACCACATCTTTTTCAACCATTGTATTAATGGTAATTGCACAACAGAGAAATAATAACTGTTGTCTGATTAAAAACAATCAGACAACATCTTTTATGAACCATTGTATAAATGAACCTTGGACAACATCACGTAATAACTGTTGTCTGAATTGACTCATTCAGACAACATCAAAAAAATCAACCATTGTCTGAGCTTTAGTACCTACCACCTTGGATTAGTGATAGAATGCTCAAATTAACAAAGTGAAGAAATGTCAATATTATGAGTGACATGCCAACAAAATAAAAAAAATACCATGAATCAATTTTATCCCCCTAATTCTGAATTCTTTATCATCTAATAAAAAGGCTAAGAAAACACCGCCAAGAATAGAAGATGCAAGAGCCTCTGAAATAAAGGGTGGTGGGTAATCAAAGAGAAAAACTGAGAAGCACTAGTATCTGATCAAGTAAAATTTGTCACCAATCCTTAAGCCATTGAATCAAACCACTCATCAAGTACAACCTCACACTCCATTGAAGAACAATCAACTAGTTCAGTCCTAAAAATTTCCAACTTTCCCACAAGACAAATACTTTGAAGAAAACAACCAAATACTTTGAAGAAAACAACCAAATTTCATTCCAAAAAAAATCCAAACTTTGCCATAACGAATCCAATAAGCACATGAAAACGAACAGAGAATTACTGAGGCCCGAACATTAAAAGAACTACCGAGCCAAACCAATCCCAATTGTAGAGCAATAAAGTACAATAATAAAATTGCAACTTTTCAATCATCTTCAAGAAGAAATCTAAGAAACCAAAACTAAATTTTCATAATTTCTACAAAAAAGAAGAAACCCACCAAGGCACCAAAGAAAAAGAACAGAATTCTACACAGAAAACTAGCGATTAAGGAAAAGATTGTACCTTAGTTTGGTTTAGCAAGCATGTTGAGGATAACATCAAACCACAAACAAAAGATGCTCTTGCTGTCACTGAAAACGAAAAATGAAAATGAAAAGTACTGGGTAAGCAACAAAACAGAGTGCAAATAATTTTCTGAAGTAGGAAGCTAGTATTTACCTTACCACTACATGGGAAATGTTCTTGACAACAGAAGTAAAACAAAACAAGAACTGTTTTTTATTATGTCGATGGAATGAAAGAGCATCCAGAAGTAACATGTCTAAAAGTTATTGACGTACTACATATTCAACAGCTAGCCAATGGAGGTAGCTAGCTTCTTCTGGGACATTAAAGATTTCTTTCTGTTTCTTCTCCATTAATCAGCTTTCCAATGTTGGACTCCAAATTCTAATAGTTAAAAGAGAAGTAAATAAGTCAAAAATATAATAAATGTCCCTGTATTGTTCACATTGCACTCCATGATCTAATTGGAAGAAATGAGCTACTAGCAGATATTTAAAGGCAAAAGCTACTCTAAATGCAAGAGCAGAGTAACTTAATAAATCTAATTAAAATGAAAATGATCCCAATGTGCTTCTCCTTTCAAATATATATGTGTTTGGAACCATATATATATATATATATATATATATATATAGATCCTATCCGGAGCAAGGCTTCGCTCTGAAATTAAAGTGCGAGCTTAGGGTTTAGGGTCACTTTTTGGTCTCATATCCACATCTCGTTCGTTCAGTTTTTAAGTACTAATGTATAGATCATCTCTGTAAAATTTTAGCCAAATTAATATATATATATATATATATATATATATATATATACAGATCCTATCTAGAGCAAGGTTTCGCTATGAAATTAAAGTGCGAGCTTAGAGTTTAGGGTCACTTTTTGGTCTCATATCTACATCTCGTTCGTTCAGTTTTTAGGTACTAATGTATAGATCATCTCTGTAAAATTTTAGCCAAATTAATAATCTTTTCTTAGCTAAGGTGTATATATATATATATATATATAGGCCCGATCTACAACAGACGTCCGCACTGTCGCTAAAATGCAGAGGTCGATGCAGCAGCTTTCAGGCCTAGACAGCACTGCGCCGCTTGCTAGACGGAGGCCAAGGGTTGGATGGACCAGTCTGCAGTCAGGTGGAGTTGCTGGTGACCAGGTTGCAGCGCTGCCCAAAACCTTGCAATTGTAGGTGAGGTCGCTGTCCAAAACCTTCAACCTCGATCGCTGCCCAGAAGACGTCTGGGATGCCTCCAGCTTCCTTCCGGCAAGCCCCGCCCCGCCGTCGCCTCCTGAAAACTGCCGCAGTGTTGACGTCCGCACTGTAACGACAATGCAGACGTCCGCTTCCGAACACCTCTATATGTGTGTGTGTGTGTGTGTGTGTGTGTGTGTGTGTGTGTGTGTGTGTGTGTGTGTGTGTGTGCGTGCGTGTGTGTGCGTGTGTGTGTGTGTGTGTGTGTGTGTGTGTGTGTGTGTGTGTGTGTGTGTGTGTGTGTGTACGTGCGTGTGTGTGCGTGTGTGTGCGTGTGTGTGTGTCTGTGTGTGTGTGTGTGTGTGTGTGTAATTTAGAATCAGAAACTTATGAAAAAGAAAACTAGGAGTTCTGATTTTGAATGGTAATCTTTAGTATATCACAATGGAAGGGATCGAATAATGCAATTGGCTTGAAACTTACTGTCACCAGAAACCTGACACCCATCATTAGTGGGGTGCTCAAAGTTTGAACCTAAACCAATGCTAAACTTTTCCCTGTATTTAATACGGCTGGCAAATTCTCCCGAATTAAACCGTACCAACCACATCGGAGCCGAGCCAACTGAATTGGTAGCCGAAAACTCGGTACGGTTGTACCGAACCGACTACATGAAGACAGTACGGTAATGGTATGTAATTTCATACATTTACGGTATATATACCGTACCGTACCATATAATTTATAAATTGTTTAAGGATATCTCTATTTGTGTTTGATCCAAACTCTAGGTTACTTGACCTAGTGGTAATAGGGTTCAATTAGAAGAATCTAGAGATTATCTTTCCTTGTATGATTCTAACTATATGCATTGTAATCCTCTATATAAAGAGGCCCCTATCATCAATGAGAATACACAGCAAATTTCTCTCAATATCTGATTCCCTAGAACATGTTATCAGCACGAAGCCCTAACCCTGAAAATCTAAATTCGTAGCTTTCAAATCCTAGAAACCACCGCCTCCTACTTTGAAGATCTCAACCCCAGGAATCCAGAACCGGCGGCCCCACCCCAAGAACCGGCTGGAAAACCACTAAACCGGCCCCCAGAAGTGACGCAAATCTCTCTGCCCAGTTCAAAGACTTCCTCATCGCCTCCTGCAGTCATACTACACCACCTGCAGAGCCTCGATCCCAGACACCCGGAACCGGAAGTTTCACCACCGGAACCGGCCTATAAGTCCCTGAACCGCTCACCTTAAATCCACCTGCCCTGAACCGCTGCCTCCTCTTCAGACCTGCAGATTCTCTCTGCCCTATCCCTGTAAGCCCAGCCCAGCAGCGCCAGAAGGATCGAAGGAGCCCAGATGCATAGTGCAGCCCAAAAGCAAAGCAGGAACTCGGCCCAAAAGTCAGAAGCCCAGAAGGCCAGCCACCTGTAGCCATCTGACGTCAGCCCTATGTCAGCACCCACGTCAGCATCCAGTCAGCCCTGCCGCGTCAGCAACCGGAAGCCACATCAGCACCTCCAGTCAACCCTCCTGTCAACGCCGGTCAACCTTTTCCGGCGACCTCCGGCTACTTTCAGGCGACTTTCCGGCCATCTACAATAACTTTTCCGGCGATTTTTTTCCGGTCAACAATTTCCGACCATTTTTCAAGGTAAATCTTTTCTAAAAGTTCCTGTTTTTGAAGTTTTTTTTTCATTTTCTTCTTCTATTCTCGGGGACTTCCAACATCCCTTCTTCTACCCCCCTTTCTTCTTCATAGGGGAGACCAAAAGTCGAACAGTGGGGGTTCGTGCTCACTCCAAGCTTGGAGCTTGTAGAGTCCTCCAAACTTAGAGTTTGTTGAGAAGAAAAACGATAGACCACATACATCATTGTTTCGATCTAATCCAAAACCCCTCTTGGAATCAGATTTTTCTTGGAAGCGACTACGCTCAGAAAAACCCTAATTTCTTGGAAGTGACTACGCTCAGGAATTTAATATTTTTTCGTGGTATAGCCTTTTTCGCTCCGAAACTAACCCTGATCTTGTGTTGTTTTTTCAGGATGAGTTACCTGAACAAGTGGAACTTTGTTCTACTAGAGACAACTGGCGCAAGATACCATAAGTGGGTCCGAGATGTGCGCCAACATCTTAAGGCTGATGGACTTCTGGAAGCCATCCAAGAGCCTAGTCTGAACGTGCTCTCCATTGAGCAAGCTACTGCTTTTGAAGGAAATCAAGCTAAAGCCATCATTCTCATGACAAGACACATGAATGACGCGCTCCAAAGTGAATACCTCAATGAGGAAGACCCAAGAAAGCTATGGGTTGAACTTGAGCAGCGATTTGGCAACGTTCGTGACTCCCTACTTCCTGATTTAGAAGTGCGATAGCATAGCCTCCGCTTCTGTGATTTCAAGTCTGTGCTTGATTATAACTCGAAAGCTCTTCGTATCAAGTCTTTGATGGAGTTTTGTGGGCAAGCCATAACTGATACGATGTTGATCGAGAAAACTCTCCTACCTTCCCCGTCTCTGCCCTGATGATTTCAAAGAATTATCGGATTAATGTTCCGTATACTTAAGACTTCACATGGGCATCCTTTCTTCAGAGTAAGAAGAAGCAAGAATCAAAAATTGATTCCAAGACTTAGCAAGACCGCAAAAATTGCAGCTTCTGGCGCTGCTGCTGTCTTGGGCCGCCGAAAGGCCGCCCCTGTCACTAGTGATGACGCCATATATGGCGCCAACCATGAGCATGACGCCATGGTTGCTGCTCCTGGTGGCCATGACACCACACAAACCAATTTCCATGGCTCTAACGCCATAATGGGAGATGTAGTCACACACTTTGCTTCTAATAGTGCCACAGACGCTCAGGCCCAACCAAAATCCTCATTGGTTGCCTCTAAGGCCCCTCACTCATTTTGCAAAGCCTGTTCCTTCGGGAAATTTGGACCGAGACCGTCCTACGCAAAGGATCCAAAAATACTCATTTCGTTCTTACAGAGAATCCAAGGGGATATCTGTGGACCAATTCAACCATCATGCGGACCTTTTAAATACTTTATGGTATTTGTTGATGCATCGACACGCTGGTCACATGTCGCGATGTTGTCCACTCGAAATGCTGTTTATGCTAAACTCATTGCCCAGATTATCCGTCTACGGGCTCACTACCCTGACCATCCTATTAAGTCCATTCGACTTGATAATGCTGGGGAGTTTACATCGAAAATGTTCGATGACTATTGCATGTCACTGGGGATTGATGTAGAGCATCCAGTTCCCCATGTTCATACCCAAAATGGTCTCGCAGAAGCCGCTATCAAACGACTACAAATGATAGCGCGGATATTGGTTATGCGCACCAATCTCCCTGTTTTTGCTTGGGGATATGCAATTTTGCATGCAGCAACGCTGATTCGTTTACGACCCACTGCAACTCAATCTTACTCTGCGTTACAGCTAGTGACTGGATACGAGCCTAATATCTCGCATTTACGCATTTTTGGGTGTGCCATCTATGTGCCTCTTACGCCGCCACAGCTTACTAAGATGGGTCCACAACGACAAATGGGCATCTATGTTGGCTATGAATCTCCAACTATTGTCCGCTATCTTGAACCCTTGACAGGCGATCTCTTTACCGCTAGATTTGCGGATTGTCACTTTGATGAGACTGTCTTCCCATCATTAGGGGGAGATAAGAACACAAATGTTCCACAGGAACGACATGAATTGTCGTGGTCTGTCCCCACTATGTCTCATCTCGATCCCCGTACCGCACAGTCCGAACTTGAAGTGCGACGAATAATCGAGCTCTAGAACGTAGCAGATACTCTGCCTGCTTCTTTTTATGATGTTGCCAAAGTGACGAGATCACACATACCTGCTGCAAACATGCTTGCAAGGATCGATGTTCCGAATACTGGACATCACGCCACTCCTATGACACCAGGAGATGGCGTCATTGCCCAGCATGGCAATGATGTGGCATCTATGGCCGCAGGTCCCGCAAGGAAGAGCGGTAGACCGATTGTTTCGAAGGATACTCGCCCTCGAAAGAGAGCGAATGATACACAAACAGATCATTTGATCATCGATACTCAAAATCCGTTCTATGAGAATGTTCTGGATTACGGTTACGTCCAAGAGACATCATTGGGGGACGCCTCAATGTCAGAACCTATCCACGAGAACGTAGAGATCTCTGTTAATTACACTAGTGTACATGGGACGTGGGAACGAAACTCCATCATCATTGATGATGTATTCGCATATTCAGTGGCGCGTGAGATTATTGAGACTAATGACATCGAACCACGCTCCGTTGATGAATGCCAACGTAGAGCTGATTGGCCAAAATGGAAAGATGTGATATAGGTAGAACTTGATTCTCTAGCGAAAAGAAAAGTATTTGGTAAATTTGTACCAATACCGCCCAACACCAACCAGTTGGTCATAAATGGGTATTCGTTAGAAAGCGTAATGAGAAAAACAAGATTGTAAGATACAAAGCTCGCCTTGTGGCGCAAGCCTTCTCACAACACCATGGAATCGACTACGAGGAGACCTATTCTCATGTAATGGACGTCATTACGTTCCGCTACCTTGTCAGTTTTGGTAATTTCTGAAAAACTGAACATGCAGCTTATGGATGTGGTTACTGCGTATCTATATGGGGATCTAGATACGGAAATATACATGAAGATTGCAGATAGAATTCAGTTATCCAAATCAAGTGGCTCTAAACCACGGAGCGCGTTTGCGATTAGATTGAAACGCTCACTATATGGATTGAAACAATCCGGACGGATGTGGTATAACCGTCTAAGTAACTACTTGATTGGAAAGGGATATGTCAACAATGAACTATGCCCATGTGTGTTCATAAAAAGGACAAGTTCCGAATTTGCAATAGTAGCGGTTTATGTTGATGACATCAACATAATTGGCACCCTTAAAGAGTAGAACAGAGCTTTGGAACCTGGTTTGTGGAATTTGGTTTGTAATTTGTATAGGTGTGTTCTTGGGTTAGTTTTAGTTTCTGGGTGTGTTTTGTTCGTGATTTGGGTGTTCATTAATTCAAGCTTTTTGTGATGGGGAACATTGTTTGCATCAAGAATTTGTGGTGTGTTTGTAAGGTGAGTGCAGAAAGGTGTTTGCTTCATAGTTTGTGTTCGTAAGGTGATTGATTTGTTCACTTGTTTATAAACTCGATTTGAGGCCCAACCAACTGAGTCTCTCACTATACCGAGATGTTGGTATACTAACTTATGTGGCCGGTAATGGGAGGAGATTTCGTGTACCAAACTAGTTCGGTACGGTAGGTGGTTTTGGGCTTACAGCTCCGGTACCGAACCGAACCCACCCCTAGCTATTTAACATTTGTTATAGAAAAACAATTGAAATTCTTGGAGAGTTATACATTTGTGTACTGATATATAAGAGCATTCACTATTTCTTGAAACTCGTTCCCTCCCCACTCGGACCAAGACATAATTTTACTGTTATTTCATTAAGGTAAAGCAGGGTCAGGAACAATGAATCTTCGAAGAGAAGCGATGGCTTCAAATATCTTGGAGCTTTTAAATCAGTCATTCACAACCACTGATAAAGGATTCCTCGAAAAATTAAGGATTAGTAATCCTTTTTAGACATTGAATGAGAACTCACGAAGTGGGCCAATCAAGATACTACTGCTGAAGATTCAACCCAATCTTCTAATGTGGTTTTGGCAATTATCTCTATTTGTGTACGATAATAATAGCATTCATGCGTGCATATAGTTACCGCTGAGCATCTCTTTCTTTTGCCTTCCCTACGGCAGCTCTCTTAAAGCTCATACATTTCCTCCCATCTGATCAATACGAAAAGAAAAATAAGTAAATAATTAGCTATTAATAAGTGTCTCAACATATAAAAGCAGCAGTGCAAACTCGAATTGGGAAAAAAAACAAAAATCAACTGGCGGAAGGTTAAAGCAAAAGCCGAACGAAAATGCAACACTACCGGCCATGAGAAATAAATTGATGAGTGAAATAAAATTGCCTATATATACCATTTACTTTGTAACATTAAGATACAACCTATTCACAAAAATTTCCGTTTCATTTTATCTTTTTGTACACATCCATCATCTAGCTAGTGTTATTTTGTTCGTTGGTCCTAAGCTAGTGTCAGTTGACTACCAAAAGAAAATTTCAAAATATTGTGATCATTTTAAATGGTAACATAAAGATCTAAAAAATGAAAAGCTAGTTAAGATATTTCTTTTGATGTGAATTATATGAGTTTCGATGCACCAATCAGATTTATAGGTGCATATATATATATAATCCACCTAAATATAAGCTCAAGCCGAAGCTCAAGAAGTGCAATAGGATAGCCCAATATGTCTTTGGAAATAAATGTATGACATGGCTGGAATAGAAAAGAAGAAACAAAGACAGCATGATAATTGACAAAACATATAAGACAGATGAAGATTATAACGCAGAGACATACCTTATCACTAGAGAATTCAAATGTTGTTGATCGTTGAGTTTAACAGAAGCAGAAGCAGAGTTTACAAACTGGGGGCACTCATCCACAAACAAGTATTCCAACAGAGGGCACTCGATATGAACAGTACCATTTTCGGTGCAGAACCATGTGAGCTCTGGAAGATCTATCAAAGCTAATTTCTTCAATTCTGGAAAAAAGATACATCTGTTCAAGCTGTTGCATGCTTCAATAACTCTGCCCAAGTTAGGGCAGCGCTCTACAGAGAGGTCTTCCAATTGCACAAGAGATCGAGCTACATCGAATGGGAATAGATTTTTCAGTTTTGTACACTTGCAAACTGCCAAAACTTTAAGATTCCCAAAGATTGCATTTGGTGCCGGACCATTCCAGATGCTTATTAGTTCGAAGAGAGCGCACAGTCTCACCTCGCTCAATTTTGTCAAGAGAGTCGTTCCAAGCTCCAGCCCTTCAGAGCCAAACAAATATTTCATGTGTTCCATATTTACACAAAATATTGTTTCTAGGTTTGTTAGTCTCTGCAACAATTTTGGTGGTAAAAATGCATTCACCAAGTTACAACAAGTTTGCACCTTCAATAGCTTGAGATTGCACAGAGATCCCAGTGGTAATTCGCCAACACATAACTCCTTGAGGCGTTGCAAGTGAAGGAGATGCAGCTCTTCCAAGCTCTCGAACACAGGTTTACTTGGATCCCATGTTGTTGCATTTATCAACTCTTCCAAGTTTTCATGGCACCCAATTACAGAGAGATGCTTGAGCCCATGTAATCTCCCATGCTCATATTCCTTGAGAATGTTGTTTAATCCCTTACACTCTCTGTATTCTAGTTTTTCTGCTTTCTGCGTCACCACGTTGATAAACCAATCAGATAAGCCATTGATTGTTCTGTCAAGAGTCAAGGTTCTTGAAGGTTGATTATTCGAAGAAAGCATCATTTCCGAAGAGAGATCTCCGCTGATGCATATGTCAAATTTTACCCAATTCGGCTCAAAGTACCCAATATCTTCGGGTAAGCAAGCTGCATCAGATATGTAAACCTTCAAAATGTTTAACCAGGACAAGCCAATTATCTCATCAAAGTCGGCATTTGTTTGTCCGACTGCTTCCTCGACTGTACTTCCCCAGTTCCCAAATTCACATTTCATGTACAATTCTTCCAATCTATACAACCTCGATATCACTTCAGAGGGAATTTTGTGAAGACATCCACCAGTGACGTCCAGCATCCTTAGACTGGTCAAATTTCCTATCTCTTTCGGCAACTCCTTATGAGGAAATTTTCTCAAACTGAGAATCTCAACTTTCTTCAGCTTCCCAAGTACGGATATGTCAGTTATTTTATTGCAACAATCCAAACACAAGGCTTGCAGGTTGGTGAGGAGATTGAACGAAGAGGGTAGTACTGAAATACCGGTATAGCTAAGATCAAAGACCCTTAGTGCATTTAGACTTTGAAAAAAAGTTTTTGGAACGTCACTTATACCGGCATTACTTTGCAGCAGTAGAATTTGGAGTTCGGAACATACCAGAGTTTCAGGAAGCTTGTTAAGTTTGTTCCTCATTAGTGAGATTGCTGAGTAGCCTTCATGAGCATCCACTGGCCAATCCTTCAATTCACAACCAGCTTTTACGAAAAAAGCATGACCTTCAGACAACGCAATAGACATGGCCGCATTTCGGATGTCAAAATGCATCCTTATGCATCCCTTCTTGCCATCCAAAAGCAACCCCGAAGCTTTAAGGTATGCGACCAAAGAATGTGCTCGGTCTCTGGCTTCTTGCAATGTGTCTGAATACCGAAGCAAACCTTTTCCAATCCCATACTTAAACAAGTCTTCAATTGGGATATCATAATCTTCTGGAAACATGCAGCAAAGCAAGAAAAATGACTTGGCATCATCAAACCTCAAGGTATGATAGCATAACTCTGTCCTTTTAAATGTATCTCTCTCATCTTTAGTGGGGACAAGTTGGGATGCATTTAGTTCTTGAGCTGCTTTTTGCAATTCATCATCATCATCATCATCATCTCTAAACGCCTTTGAAACTGCTTCGTTCCATTCTTCCATGTATTTATGTCCAAATGCCCTTGCAGCTTCTTCCAAAACACTTGGGAGACCAGCGCATTCTCTAACTATGTTCCTCTCTTCATCATAAGAATCGGTAGGTCCATGAAAAGGCTTTCTCAACTTCTTCATGAATAACTTCAAAGAATCTTGCTCTGATAGGATATTGAGAGGAATGTGAGCTTGGCACCCCATAGAATGACAAATATTCCTCATCCTTGTGGTGAGTAGGACCTTGGAATTGCATCTTTGAAGCTCATCATAGCCAGGAATTCCAATGCTTGACAAATCTATTATCTCCCAAATGTCATCCAAGATAATAAGGATCCTCTTTCCTGCCATGATCCTCTTCTTCAATCTACCGGCTCTTTCTATTTCTTCATCCTCCACCAATTCCAATCCCAGCTGATTTACCAATGCACCTTGAATTTTTTGCAAATCAGGGTTTCGGGATATAACAGCCATAACAACATGATCAAAAAGCCCAATGCCTTTGGCTTGTGCAGTGACATGTTTCACCATGGCTGTCTTGCCAACGCCTCCTCTTCCATAGACACCAATGGCAGTGATCTTATCATCTTTCAGCATCTTCTTAACCTCATCCATGGCTTCTCTTGTTGCTTCAAATTCTTCAAAATCTCCCCTTGGTGCTTGAAGTACTTCTTTGAGCACAAATTTCACAATGTCTTCAACGAGTTCCCTTTCAGATCTGCATTGAGAAGAGTCAAACTCCATTAGGCAACTAATGAATGCAAACGTACATAGAACAACTTTTGTAATGATAGAAATCATACTTGTGGTTCTTTGAATCCCACCCAAAGAGATTTCCCACTTTTGTTAAATCAGCTCTCCACTGCTTCACCTTCTCTATACCATACCTTCCCTTGCTTTCATGCTTTGTAAAGGCCACTTCAAATTGACCCTTTTGATATCGTACATCAGAGGGATCCACATGATAAAAAATTGGCAGAATTGTATCCTTGCCTTCCATGCATTGAAAAATCTTTGAAAGTTCATCTAAACACCATGCAGAAGAAGCATAGTCTTCCGACAAAACAATGATCGCAAACCTTGATTCTTCAATTGCCATCAACAGACTTTGAGAAATATCCTTCCCTTTCTTTAGTTGGTCAGCATCCTTAAATGTTCTAATAACTTTCGTTTTTTGCAATTCATGGTATAAATGGGATAGAAAACCCTTGCGAGTGTCATCACCCCTAAAGCTCAAAAACACATCATGGTTCCACTGAGGAGCTGGTTCAGCTGAACATCCAAAAATAAGAAAACAAGAATAAGAACAGTCAAGAAACCAACAAAGAGAATCAAAAGGGAAACCACAACGGAAAACAGACAAGAAGGGAGGTTGACAGATCATAAGAAAGTGATAGAAGCACAAGAAGATATAGAGCTAAAAAACCGAGTAACTCACAGTTTCCATTGGTAGCTTGTGTTGTTGTTTCAACTCTTTCAACTCTTTCAAAATCTTCAGTCAACTTTGGCATTGTAGGCACAAATTCAATTGTGGCTTGTCTTGTTGCTTCAATTTCCACAACAGGTTGTAGTTTACTGCACAGACATTCCACAATGGCTTTGAGAAGATCTGAGTCAGTCCTACAAGGAAGAATTAAGGGTCAAATAATGGTCAGCTATATTAATAAGCACAAGTATAACTCTTGGTTATTGAGATGGCTAGTCTCATGATGCTCACTTATAATCCTGGCTATGCAACCCTGAAAAACTGTCCAGTTTTCTTAAAGCATATCTCCACTGCTGGACCTTCTCCGATCCGTATCGCCCAGACCTTTCATGCTCGGTCAAAGCATCTTGAAAAATCCCCTTTTGATTTCTTACATCACTAGGGTTGACATTATAAAAAACTGGAATAACTCTGGCGCCGTCTTCCATGAACTGACAAATGATTCTAAGTTCCTCCAAACACCAAGCAGAAGAAGCATAGTTTCGGGACAGGAGAATAATTGCGAACCTTGATTCTTCAATTGCCTTTAGGGACAGAACCATAGTCGTATCCCCTCCTGTAAAAACAAATTCATCCCTGAATACTGTGATTCCCTTGCTTACCAGCAGATCGTGTAAATGGGCTGTAAAATTGTATCGAGTGTCTTCACCCCTGAAACTCAAATACACGTCATACTCCCACAGACCAGCTGCTGATGATGGTTCAGCTGATGAAGGAAGAGAACCATCAGTTTTTCGAGAGATGGAGGCCATTGAAAACAACCAGAAGAAAAACCGAGGTGTCAAGAACAGGCAAAGAAACCAAAAGCAAGGGGAATAATGGAAGAGAGACTATCTACAGCGACTCTGAGAATATATATATATATATAAAGTCATCAAAAAACAAAAAAACAAAACTAGTTGCATATATACCGTTTATATTTTGTATTTTCAACCATAGATCTTATCTTATCGTGTCTTCAATAAAATATAGTGCAACAGCCAACAAGTCCCTTGCTATTTAATTTTAAATTATACGTAGGTAAGCATCCCGCGTCATGCCGCGGGTGTGAGGCTTTTTCGGTTTTTCCCTTGAATTTTATGTAGTAGTGTACTAATCATAATATAAAATGCGTTAATAATTATTGTGTTTTATTTTTTTGAAAAACAAAAATAAATTAGAGACTAAATTCTCTGGGGCAATTAGAGTTTATATTGTCCATATTCAACCCCTTCTTCATCGTCTTGCGCTAAAAGGCTGCCTATAGAAGCCTCAGCCGCGGAGACATAAAGTTTGAGTGGGAAACCTGGCTTGGGAGGAACGAGAACTGGTGGACTGGCTAGATAGGCCTTTATCCTGTCAAAGGCCTCTTGATGTTTAGTTTCCCAGACAAACTCGCTGTGTCCTTGAAGTTTCAATAATGGACTGTGTCCTTGCAGTTTCAATAATGGAGACAAATGCTGAATTTTCCCGGCGGAATTGAAAATAAAGCGCCGTAGACAATTTATTTTCCCCAATAGCCTTTGTAACTCCTTTTTCGTTCGCGGGGGTGACGCATTGATGACCACATTAGCTTTATCTTCTGGAACTTCTATGCCACTTTGGTGGACAATAAAGCCTAGGAAATCACCAGCTTGCACACCAAACACACATTTTGCCGGGTTCATCTTCAATTTGTGTAGGCGCATACGTTCAAAGACGTTTTTTAGGTCCATGATGTGGTCTACCCGCTTTTTAGACTTGACAACAACATCATCGATATAAACCTCTAGAATCTTCCCTAGAATGTCATGGAAGATTAGGTTCATCGCCCGCTGGTATGTGGCCCCTGCGTTCTTTAGACCAAAGGGCATAACCACATACTCAAAAACCCCCTGCAAAGCCAGGACAGCGAAAAGCAGTCTTGTGCCTGTCCTCTTCTGCAACCGGGATTTGATGATAGCCTGCTGTCCCATCCATAAAGGACAAAAGCTCGTGGCCTACTACCGCATCTACTAACATATCTGCAACCGGCATAGGATTGACGTCCTTAGGGGTAGCGGTATTGAGGTCTATGTAGTCCACGCATACCCTCATTTTACCATTCTTCTTGCGAACAGGCACTATGTTGGATAGCCACTGGTTATATTTGGCCACCCTGATAATTCCGGACTTGTGCATCTTCTCAACTTCTTCTTTGACCAGGACCTGGTCTCCGAGTTCATTCGCCGAGGTTCTTGCTTCATAGGCCTCTTGTCAGGTAATGTTAGCAGCTGGTGGCAAACCAAGTTGGGTGACATGCCTGTCATATCATCATATTTCTCCACGAAACAATCTTTGTATTCTTGCAACAAGCCAATGAGCCTCTGTTTTTTGCTAGGCTCTAAGTTAGCGCTGATAGCCACCTCTATAGGCTCAGCCACAGTTCCCAAATTGACCTTCTCGATGGGGTCCTGACTTTTAGGGGGTTATCATCCAATGCTAAGGCTGTAAATAGGCTCGATACAGCTCGTGTTCGACTCGATTTTAGCTCATTCGGCTTGTGTTCGTAAGATAAATGAATTGAGCTTGAGCTCAATATTAAGCTCGACAAAAAAACGAGCCGAGCTTGAACAAAGATATATTCGGCTCGTCTAGCTCGTGAGTAGCTCGTATTTTTCATGAGTATCTCTAATTTGTTAAAGCTCGACTCATGAAAATTTCTAGTATAAATAAAAATAATATTTTTCTAATCTCAAATATTTAATTCTTTTTATTACCTTCCTTTTCAATTGGAAAAGAATATGAGAATTTAAGTAAAATATATTACAATAAAGAACAATAAATCGAAATTTGATGGTTAGACATCAAATTTGGTTTACTATTTTTAATTTTCCTTCTTCCTTTTTTTTATTTTTTAAATTTAAAGTCAAATGAGCCAAGCCGAATCTATTCAAGCTCGAACTCATCCAATAAATCGGGCCTAGCCGAGCTCAGCTCGGGCTTAAGAAAAATATTCAAGCCGAGCCGAGCTTGAGCATGGAAAAAAAAATTCAAGATTTAGCCCGGCTTGAGCTCGATAAAAAGCAAATGAGCCGAACATGATCACCTTGATATTCGCTCCGACTCAGCTCATTTACACCCCTATCCAATGCAGCCGGAGCTAGTTGAATTACCTCCTCTTCCTCCTCATGGTCAGAAATTCTTCGTTGACGCATTCCAAAGTAGCCACTTGATCATAGGCCTCTCTCTCCACCAAGTAGGAAGATAATCTGTCATACAAGGAGTGGAAGGCCTCTACTACTTCTTCTGAAAGGGAATAATCCATTAATTGGCCTGAGATTGGGGCACAGCGTGGCCGGGCCTAGGTCTTCCTTTGCGAGTGTAAGCCCTCACTGTGCCAGTTCAGAGGTCGTCACCCCTGTGGGGCGGCTTTGTTATTGATGCCACTGACTTGCAATGGAGTGATTGGCTTCAAGTAGTACCTGGCATCTACATAGTTCGAGGAGACAGGGAAAGGTCTAAGATCAGCCTTTATTACCTCTGCCTTATCCGTAACCCTATTCCACATTATCAATTCTTGGTGAAGGGTAGACGACACACAATAGCTCCGATGAATCCAGTCTCTATCCAGAATGGCGCTATAAGCTGCATAACAGTCTGTTACAAAGAAAGCGTAGACGCCTTCTGCAGGGCCGACCTTGATCGTAGGAAAAGTAATCCCAAAGTTTTGGTTACTGTGCCTGCAAAGTTCTTGAGGGTGAGGGAAGTGGACTGGATCTTCTCCTTCTTGATTCCCAATAGGTGCATGGTCCTCGTAGTAATGACATTCATAGCCCCTGTGTCAGCCATGATCTTGCTAACCTTGACGCCGTTAACTTCTGCCGTGATATACAAAGGCCTCATGTGCTGCACCATAGCTGGTGTTGGCCTAGTAAAGCTCATAAAAAAGCCTCTACTATTAGCGTCTTTAGTTTCCAGGAACACTGCTTCCTCTACTGGTGTCGCAGCTACTGAGGTGACCTAAAGCTCTTGTTCACCTGATTCTTCAGTTTCTACTGCCTGGCATTCCTGAGCCGCGACCGGTAGAGCGTATTTGGGGGGTAGTACGTAGACCATGCTGCAAGTGGTGTCCACCACTTCTGTTTCTTCCATATCCTCGTCAAGGTCCAGTTTGGGTTCGTCAGCAGGGATTTCCAATTCTGGATCCGTGCTGAACTGCTTACCGATGTATGCAACCAACGACTCTTCTGTGGGAGTCGCCACCTGATCTTGTTTCTGTTCCTTGAGAGCGGGAATTTTCTGCGGTGGGTCATGCTTCTGCTTCACTGCTGAAGCGTTTTCTAAAGCTGTGACCACTATGCTCTAGATCTTCGCGAAACAAACGCTGCATAACGCTGGGTCTTCTGCTTGGCGAGTTCTCTTTTTTTGCAGGCAGATGTGTCTTCTCTTTAGTGATCCTGCAGAAAAGACTGGGCTTAGGGACACCAGGTGCCGAGTTCAGCTGCCTTGAAGGCTACGAGGAGTCACCAGAGGCTTGGCAACTAGTGCTTCCATCTGTTTCTGGTACTGTTCTGGAGACTTAACCAATTGCGAAGGCTTAATTAGGCCCTGGTCAAGAGCCTCTAATGTTCACTTGGCTTCTCCAAACCTGTGCTGCAACTTTCTCTTCTTAGAAGGGCTGATCTCCACAGCTTTGCCCTTCTCCCTCATGTACCACTTTCCTTCCTTGATAGCAGAAGTTGAAGCAGGTGGGATGTAGGGTTTAGCCAGGATATCTTTTCGCTTGCCCTTGTCCTTCTAGTCTTGTGTCTTTTCTTTTTCTGCAACTCTTAACTTTTTGAACAGGTTGGAGTCCTTTGGAGAGGGAGGAGTCTCAGTTTTATCTTTTCCTCTAGGGCTGAAAGGCTGGAAGTTTCTAGAAGGCGAGGCCCACTTAATCGGCGGAAATGAGCCAAAGCAGAAGGTTTGTTCGACCTCCTCGTGCTACACCGGGATGCCGCATTCTTCTTTGCATTGTGAGCATAGAACCACAGGCGAAGCTTTACTAACAGGCTTAGGCTTCTTCTTCGTTGGCACTTCCCCCTCTTCTCTCCCTGGCCTTCAGTAGTCAGGTCAAGAGTTGGCTTTCGCTGGCCCTTTTTGTTCCAGGCTACATCAACCATGTTTACTCCTATGTCAGGGAAAGGGTTCAAATCCACTAGGGCTGCTGCACTGACTGGGGATTCGACTTGAAAACTCTCATTATTCAACCAAACCTGGATCTGGTCCTTTAGCTTAACACACTCAGCTGTGTTGTGGTTCCACAAATTGTGGAATTTGCAGTACTTCTTCCCTTTTAACTGATCTGGCCTAGGAAACGGTCCAAAGTTAGTTTTCAGCATCATACGTATAAGTCACGAATTCAGGTTTGGTGAAAGCCACAGACTTGAGTTTGACTGGCTCCTTGGTTAATTTCAATTGTTTGAGCACGGAACTCTTTTTCCCAGTTAGCTCGAAAGCGGAAACATTGTTTTCCTCCTCTTCCGGAAAACACCTATTCGCTCTGATAATAGGGATCATATGTGGTTGGCTGATAATTTATAACATCCATTGTCCGGTGCTTCCCGGGAACGTATGTTCCCTTAGATGCGTTCTTTCTAGCATTTGTTTGCCGGAGGGAGATGCTCGAAACTGCCTACCTCTGTGATCAGCTCTCTCATGGATTTGAACAAGCTATTATGTTGGTTCTTTCACTAGCGTGGCTACAAACCTTTGATCGCCAGTTTAACCAGTTCTTTTTCCGGCAACACCATGTTCAACTTAGCCTTCTGAATCTGGAATCGCTGGAGATAGGCAACAGCAGACTCATTAGACTACTGAGCCATCTGGGTAAGAGAGGCCAGATCAACCTCGGGTTCTATAGTCCCGAAGGTTTCCTTGAATAACTTTTCCATTGCGGGCCAGTTAGCAACTGATCCCGACTTCAGTTTAGAGAACCAAGTGAAAGCAATCCCTGATAGAGAGGTGCCAAAGATTTTGCACTTCAGGCTGTCATCATTCTGATACTGGCCGCATTGCACCCTGAACCTGGCCAAATGAGTCGCCGCATTCTCAATATCCTCTCCTGAAAAGGTAGAGAGTATGATATTCTTATAGCCCTTAGGAAAAGGAGCACACACTATGTGCGGAGGAAAAGGCCCCTCATAGACCTCGTCAAGGTTAGCCCTTGGATTAGCCAATCTAATCATCTCCTCCGCCTCCTCACGTCTTACATACTCTAGTCCGGGAGGGGGAGTGTCGCCACAGTTTGGCTATTAGTCTGCAAGGTAGGCGCAGGTTGACTAGCGGCCATCCCTTCTCCTATGCCAATGACATGAGGTGTGTACGAAGGTTGAAGAGTGGGAGTTTGCCCTGACACATCTTTGGCCAAGGCGATAATCTTGATCGGGTTTCCTGCCTGGTCAATCCCATAATAATTCCCTGGAAGTTCCTCATACAAGCTTTCCGCTCCGTCGCTGTCGTATTGGACAAATTCAACAGGGTCAATGGGAGTGCCTCCACCGATCTTCAAGGTCTTGTTTTTCTATGTATTCGCTGGCGCGGGCTTGTCTTTGCCGAGCACTAAGGCCTTATCCTTATTCTTAGCAGATGAGGTAGCAGCACCTGCAGGGGGTATAAACAGGGCCGGTCCTGAGATTCTAACGGCCTGAGGCGAAGAAATAAGATGTGGCCTCCTATATATGTGTGTGCGTGTGTATGTGCGCGCGCGTGCGCATGTGTATATATATATTTGCTCATCTTCCTTATCATTCACCACATTTTGAACTGCCGTTTCTGCTTTTTTGTGTCCACCAAAATACTTATCAAGTGATCCAGCTAGAGATTGAGTTAATGCTTCTCGTCGTTCATTTTCTTTTCTCTTTTGAGCTACAAAATTGTGTTTTCTAATAAGAGGCATCTTAATAATCGATCTTGTTTGATGTGAGAAATTTTCTATGCATACACAATCAATATATAAGGTTTAATTTGGGTTAGTTTTCCATAAGGAGAAGGAAAAGGAGTAGTTATTCATATGGAAGAAGGAAATGAAAAGTTTATATGGAAAAGGAAAAGGCCAAAAAAAAATATAAAAAAAAAAGAAAAAGGGGCTGGGCCATGAGTCCAAAAAAATCACCTTAAGTGATTGAAAAAAAAAAACTGAAAGGGCAGCGGCTGGGCCCCACTCAAGTCCTTAATTGATTGATTGAAAAAATTTAGAGAGAGAAATGAAGTAGAACGTGATTCGAACCTTGGTGGACAAGCATGCAGTTTGACTTCCCTTCCACTGGAGCATCGCGCGAGTTCTTGTTACAGAAGCAAACAAATAATATATATACTTAATTTTAACTTATATGCAGAAACTCCGAACTCCTGAGGCCCCCGAGAGCCGGTGGCCTGAGGCGGCTGCCTCAGGTGGCAGCCCTTAGGGCCGGCCCTGGGTATAAAAGTATTGCTACCGCTGGCTTTATCTCTAGTGTTTGGATGCACATACTTTCCGGACCCACAAGTTGGCCAAGAGCGCCAAGGATGGCATTGGGATCTCCAATTGTCTTTTTCAAAACTTTCTTGGCTTGATCCAAGTCAGCTCTCTGCATGTCGACCTGAGTCGCGAGGTTAGACCCTTCCTTGAAAATAGTCGCCATCTCAGATGCTGTCTGCTTGCTCTGAGTGGAGATGGCACTCAAAATCTAATGTTGTTGCTCATTGTTTACGTGAGCAGTCTCGCTGGCCTACTTCCTGGCTTCCTTCTCAAACTGCTCCATCTGCTCTTTAGCATCCCGAGCATTCTGATCAATTCGCTGGTTTATCTCGCGAAGGCTTTTCTTTGTTTCCGCGATATCCTTGGTCAGCTTTTCCCCATATCTCTCGTTGTTGGCCTTTATGATAGCGAGTTGTTCCTCAAAGCACCCTCTGGGAGGGGTATAGGAACGAATTCATTAGTTGTCACACCACCCACAACATTGGTGGCGGCAGAAGCACCAACAACCTCATTAGGTTGGATGGTAGCAGAATTCTCGCCCTCAGTGGCGGGCTGGTGATTTCCTCCTTGTTCATTAGACATCTCGGCTGATGGCAGGTTGAGAGAAAATCTTTGAATTACTTGTTCTTCAGAAAGACCACGACAGTCTGCACGAGAGTGCGGCCTGTAACTAGAGGTCTTGTGTTTTGGGCAGTTAACGTAAACCTTTCAGTAAGGGTTTCCGCTTGACTTCCCAATGGTGACGAAGGCATAAAAACTCTAATGCAAGTCCCACTAGGTGTGCCAAAATGTTTGGCTCCAAAACCAATCTGGGTAGCAAACTGTCTCTTTTGAGTGTGCGAGCGTGCCAACACAGTGCGTTGTAGTCTTCAGGGCGTCCCTTGACCTGACTTATTCTTAAACACTGTGGACGAGGAGAGCACTAACCTCGTTACCAGGTTCTTTTCTCTGTCTTTAGGAAAAGGATTTTCGCCTTACGGATAAGGACTTGTGGTGTGATCTCTTGCGTCACCGAGTCGATACTTAGTATTGCAGACTAAGCAGTGCAATCACCGAGAAGTAGGAGAAAACACGGGTTTGCTAAAGCTTGACTTTAGCTTTGCTGGGTTGCGAGGGCGTTACCCTTGCTTTGCTGGTTCAACTGACGTTGAGGATAGGTTTCTCCAGAGAGACTTTGATAATCTGAGAGATTAGTTGATTGAAGAGTTGTGTGTTGTTGTCCCTTGAAACCTAGTATTTATAACTAGGGTTTCGACGGTTCCTTGCTATAGAAGGATTATTGATTGAACAGTCCTAATTGGTCTCTGCTACTTGAATCCTGTAAGGGCTCGTTTTCCTTATGGACTCTGGAATGGGCGAAGCTATAATCCAAACCCAAGTAGACTTATTTTTGGGCCGCAGGTATCGGCCCGCTATGCTCAATTCTCTTAAGGATATTGCCGAAAATACTTTTGGCCTCAAACACTTGGGAAAACGTTTTGATGGATTTTCTTGGTGGATTACCTAAGACCAAGTCTGGATTGGACTACTTATTTGTTGTAGTAGATCAATTCAGCAAAATAGTGATCCTCATTCCATGCAAGAAGACTATCACAGGAGAAGGAGCAGCTAAGTTGTTTTTCCAACATGTTTGGAAATATTTTGGCCTCCCAACATCGATTATATTTGATAGAGCTGTTCAATTTTTAGGGCACTTCTGGAGGTCTTTAATTATGGGAATGATGGACACAAGGTTAAAACGACGCACTGCTTTTCATCCACAGACTGATGGACAAACATAGGTCATTAACCGGACTATGGTGCATTTATTGAGGGGCTATAATTCCAAGCATCCAAAAACTTGGGATGAAAGTCTCCCTTACTCGCAATTTGCTTTTAATCGAGCAATTCATGGTTCTACACTGAAATCTCCTTTTGAGGTTTGTTTGGGCTACTTACCTCAAAGCCCCTTTGATTTGGCATTCACTATAAGTGATCAGCTAATGGTTGGAAAGGAAGAAGAAGAACATGTTCGAGCACAAAAATTTCTCGAACGAGTTGGTAAGATTCACCAGGATGTCGAGGCACAATTGCAACGATCACAGCAGTGATATAAAGCTTGTCATGACAAGCATCGTGTGCCATGTACCTTTAAAGAAGGTGACTTAGTATGGTTACACCTTGGAAAAAAACGGTTAACTGGAGAAGGCAAGAAGCTCAAACCTATCCGTTATGGACCATTCAAGATCATCAAACAAATTGGTGATAATGACTTTAAGCTTGAACTACCACCATAAATGCACATGTACTCGGTTATTAATGTCGAGAACTTGAAGTTGTTCGAACCATCTCTCTTGGATGATGATAACAATGATCCCAACAAAGACACTCGTCTCCCGTCACTTGATGACTTGAAGATTGAACGAGAAGACCCTTTGCAGGAGGATTGCATTTTAGAGAGGAAGGTTAATGAAACACGACACAGAGTTTCCGCATAGGCAAAAAAGGCCAACTTCTCAGCAAATCTAAGTAGTACATTCGGGCCAAGGCAACTACAGAGTTTCCTCATCTCAAGATAACTTGAGCAGGAGCTCAAGGTTCCTAAATGGGGGAGCCATGATCCAGGAGGATCCTACGTAAGATAATATGATATTAATTCATATCATATTATATTATTTAATTAATTCAAAACCATTAAAACTTTGAGGTTCAAAACCATTCAAAGTTAAAGGTTTATATTAATTAAACAATTTATCATTTATGGTTTAAATTCACTTGTTATTTTTAGTTTTCTATTTTAGGAAATCATCTTTGTATATAAACCGGAATAGTTGAATGAATTAATCAAGCAATTGAAAGCAGTTTCACAGCTTTAATACTTTTCTTTCTCTAGTCTTTCATATATTTCCTCTCTTATTAAGAAGTCAACTTCCAAAGAGAAGTAACAACTCTTTAGTTCTACTAAAAGTTCTATCTCCTAGAAGTTTTGGATCACATTCGCATTAAATTCTTGAAGGAGTTATGTGGTAAAGACATCACAGATGTGATGTTGATTGAGATGACTCTTTCTACCTTCCCCATCTCTTCTTTGATGGTTGCTAAAAACTATCGCATTGAGGTTAATGCAAGACGGATCACAAGGGTTCATGAGCTCATTGGAGCTATGTCTGTTGCTGAAAAAATATGACAACATCCTTGTGAAGAACTATAATTCGAGACCCGTGGGAACAAAGACGATTCTGGAGTCCAATTATAGTGGCGCCCCTAAGGGAGGACGCCACAAGCGAAATCCGAACTTTAGGGATCAATGTGGACGTTTTGGTCCATATAATCACTCTATTCAAGAAGGTGGCCGCTAGAATATGCTGACACGGAGCTGAGAGGCCGCTGTTGGAAGAGAAAAGCCACCACCACCGGCCCAATTAGCCGTCCTACTCACGCAAATAATGCACCTCAATCAAGATAGTCTGACCATAATAATGTTGTGTTTTCGGTGTGGAGCATCCGGTCATTGGACACACATATGTAGAGAGTCTCTAAGAGTATTGCCACCGCCTACGTACAAAGCGTATTGCGAAGCAAGATAAGCTCATAATGTGGAACAAGAAGATCAAGATGATGATCTCGAGTTAAGGGTTGAAGACTTCAAATCAGGACGTGATCAAGAGACCACCAATTTTGTTTAAGTCTTTAGATTTCTCAAGATTGATGTAATAAGGCAATTGCCATATGTTTTGGTAGATGCCTTTGGTTTTAACTTTTCTTTGAATAATTAAGCTCATCCAAAGTAGGCGTGATGTGTAGGAAAGTAGTTGAGATTAGTAGTACTTAAGAGAGCATCGTTTCACCGACATCCCTTTTTTCTTACCTGATCATGTCTAATTTGGAGCTACCGAAAGAAGTTAAGTGACAACCATTGTTTGCATTAGCTAGTTATTTGGATTAGATTTTGATGGTTCAGAAACCTTGATGTACTCGTTGGCTATATTAATAAAACCTTTGAGTTCATTCATATCAACTCTTTGTTAATTTTTATTTGCAGCAACGAATTTCATGTGGAAGCGCATAGTGAGAATGAAACTGAGTTCCTTTGCATTATCTCTAATAATTGTGGGCGAAAGTGCATGTTAGAGATATTTATGTGCCTCTATAGTGGACTTTATGTCACCACTATTCGAGACATTGAGCCCAATGAGGACCCCTTGGATTCAAACACATATTGTTTTTAGCACAACAAGCTAGGTCAACTTGGTTGTGATATGATGATTCGTCTATTAAAGACTTCACGATGGACATCCTTTCTTTCGAACGAAGTGAAGCAAGAATCAAAAGTTGATTCTTGGACCACGTGAGACCGACGCCGCCATACATGGGACCGCCGCCGTCCATTTCCGGCAAGGGGCGGCGCTATCCCTCTTATTGAAGCCACTGGTGGTGTCATCCACTCTAATTTTGCTTCCTACGCCATTTCTGGCGCTCCGGCCCAACCAAAGTTCTCATTGGTTTCTTATAAGGCTTCTCATTCTTTTTGCAAAGCTTATTCCTTAGAGAAATTAGGACTAAGACTGTCCCATACATATGATACAAAAGTTCTCACTCCTTTCTTACATAGTATCTTGTTGGATCATAATTCATATACATATTTGTGCCCTAAAACATGAAAATTACTTGTTCTAAAGTGCAATTTAATGTTGACTAATCCAATTCCATTATTCCTCTAATCTTGTACTTTTTCTTAACCTTTGTGTTTGTTTATATATAATGATTATGTTTTCCTTATCATGCTAAGAAATGATGGAGAAGCATGGAAATGCACTAAAAAGTCAACCTTAGCACATTTTCTTACTTCGGCTAGAAGAAAGTGAGCTAGACAAGGAAGGAGGGTCGGCAGCCTAATCAAACGAACTCCGAATAAGTTGAAACTTTTCAGATCCATTCTAGACATCCTAAGTATCATTTCTTATGAAGGGTGAAAGAGTTAGTTCAGAGTGGAAGGCTTTCAAAATGTCGGTCCAATTTTATGACTAAAAGACGAAAATGGTAAAACAGGACCTGTACGGATTCCGACATCATTTCCGGCCAAACCACTGTGAACTAAGCTCTTAAATTTTACCAGGATTATCTACACTTATCGAGGAACATTTAGTACAAAGAAGTCGAAGACCAATTCCAAAGTCTTGGTGGAGATTCAATTGAATGAAGCTTCGGAAGCAGAAAATGAATCCTAGTTGAATAAGGGTAACTTGGCCGAGAATCTATTTTGGACGGATATTTTGTGCATTTTTGGAAGGGTTATGCTGCTGGAATTCTCAAGGAGAGTTCTAAAACAATCTTACAAGATTATGACAAGATTAATCCATCATATTATCATTTGAATAATAAGCATGGTGCATAGGGTTCTCTCCATACTTGTCATTGACCCTTTGGTGACCCAAAACTACCTCAACTCTTCATTTTCATACTTCCCTTGCATAATAAAGAGCTAGCTACTCCTCTCTTCACCTTTGGCCAAATTTTTCTACTCTACACTCTAATAGCTTATCATTACTTCCCTCCTTTTACTTCATCTCTTCCATACTCTTTTCCCTTGTTTTTAGGATCTATTACCACTATCATACTGTTAATGTCTAAGATTTAGCGGTAGCTAAACCTCGGTTAACGCTGGTTCGAGGGGCGAACTACTACTTGTGATATTCTTGTTGTTCTCGTTATCTGTCAAATGAAATACAAAGGGTGTTAGAGGGAGACCGCGGTTGGCAGTCTTCTCTTCTCCGATGCCTAAGTTAGTCAATGTATTTGTGTTGACAGAATAACGGTAAGTAGTAAATGCGTAATCAATGAGGAGAGAGGAGTGGACCTTTTATAGGTGGGGAAGAGACTGATCTCTTCCTTGTTTTCGATGTAGGAATGATATGCTTCAGTTCCCAGCTTCTGATGCTTCAGTGAGATAATCTTGGCGCGGCGCGTGGTGGTGCGTTAGCGGTGATCTCGAGATGAACCGGGGCTCTGGCGATAGCCTGTTTGGCTGTGTTTCCGTAGGTCATACCCTTGATGGTAGTTGGTACCGCTGGCGGTAGTATGAGTGTAGCTCATTATAGCTAATTATGCCTGGAAAATGCTCATGTAAGTACAAGTCCCCCAAGTCCCCAGTCAAGGAAGGCAATCTTGGTTGGGGAGTTGCCTAGCGGTTCGAAGCGTTACTTCTGCTAGTCTTGTGAAAGCATAATTGGTGTCAGTGTGTTGTCAACCATGGATTTGTTCTGAGCAAACGCTTTATATCCTATCGGGTGGGCCCCTGCTAGGCCCCCCAGGGAGTCCCCCACTCCCCGGCTAAGATAGGCCTTCGTCTGGCCGGTATATTGTTTGTTGAGGGGAGCTGCGCTGAGCAGCGGGTGTTGGGTAGCAAGCCCAATCTTTTAAACCCAAGTGGCGTGGGTCAACGTGCCTGATCAGGGCCGTCAAAGACTATGTTGACGTGTCCCTTTACTTGTTCCGGAGGAACATAGCTTGACTGCAACGCTGCGTGGCGGTCGTTGTCATTATGAGGCGTTGCCTCTGGAGTCGCCGTTGGAGGAAGTCCCTCCGATGAAAGTCAGCGGTAAGATGCGTTGTGAGGATCTTGCCTGCAAGGTGGAGGGGAGAAATTCTGCTAGCAATGTTGCGCCAGGCGGAAACTCGCTTGCCAGATGAAAGAGAGAAGTTCTGCCAGCAGTGTTACGCTGAGCGGAAACTGTCTCGCTTGCAAGATGAAAATAGAGAAGTTCCGCTAGAGGTGTTGCATTGAGCGGAGAATGTCTCGCTTGCAAGCTAAAAGGGAGAAGTTTCGCTAGTGGTAATGCGCTTAGCGGAGATTGTCTCGCTTGCAAGATGAAAGGGGGAAGTTCCGCTAGCGGTGTTGCGCTTAGCGGAGACGGTCTCGCTTGCAAGATGAAGAGAGAGAAGTTCCGCTAGCGGTGTTGAGCTGAGCGGAGACTATCTCGCTTGCAAGATAAAGAGAGAAGTTCCGCTAGCGGTGTTGAGCTGAGCGGAGACTGTCTCGCTTGCAAGCTGAAAGGGAGAAATTTCGCTAGCGGTGTTGCACTTAGCGGAGACTGTCTCTCTTGCAAGATGAAAGGGGGAAATTCCGCTAGCGGTGTTCAGCTTAGCGGAGACTGTCTCGCTTGCAAGATGAAAGGGAGAAGTTCCACTAACAGTGTTGTGCTTAGCGGAGACTGTCTCCTTGTCGATTGGAAAGCCTGCTTTTGAAGGTTACTTTGGATAGACGTTTCGTCTGACAGCCTCCTAACACGTGGCTGTCATGCATTGGGTTGGCGTGTGGGTGTACGTCTTCGCAGCACGCCCATCTCATTGTCATTAATGCGAGTAAATATCATTTTTGTAACCGTGCCGACGCCTCAGTTAATCCGGATAGTGGGTGAGATCGTGGGGCACGTGCACAGCTACTGTGTGATGTCATTTTTTAGCAGACGGCCCCGATTTGCTTGATGTTGACATAAAAGGGGGGGAACTTGGGAGGATTCGACAATTTCTCTGAACTTCAAACCTGAGTTCTTGTCTTCAAGCCCTATTCTGTGAGAGCTTTTGGAGGAGTCGACTGCTGCAAGTGGAGTGAGGCTATGATCTTTGGAGGAGAGAGACTATCTCAGAGGCAAGAACGAGCATTTGCCAGCGTGCATACCTCACGTTCTTCAGGTTGGTGATTTAGCCTCCATTGTTTACTGTGTTTGTGTATCCCTTAACATTTCTGGGTTTTGAATGTGTTCTTGCCACTGAGATAGCGTGTTTTAGGGTCTAGAAGTGCTGGCGGGTTTGTTTAGGCGTTTTTGGTAGAGGATTGATGGTTATGAGTTTGCTAGATGGTCTAATCTAGGTTTGGGTGTATATATGTTGTTTTCTTGTTTTGGTGTTTTCTGAGTTTTCAGGGTGTGAATGTTCTTGGTGTTCTTGGATGAAATCTGTCATAGGGATAGTTTAGATCCTTTTGGAACTGACTGACTTGGGTTTTAGGGTGTTTGCGATGGCTAGCATCATAGAGATCTCGAGCAGTGAGGATTCCGGGTATGATGTGTCGCTCAGCGGTTCAGATAGGATTTTTATTGATTCGTTGCGTCTGTCTGCCTCTACAGGAACCTCACTGCCGGAACCACTGGATATCGAACCGTTACAAACCATACCGTGGGAAGTAACTATGGCTGCGACCCGTAAGTAGCGTGAGGAGAGGCTAGCTAGCAATAGTGCTGCTAGCGGTTCCGCTAACGGGGAAGATGTCGGCGGGGAAGACATAGAATCGGCCTGGGTCCTTGGCGACGGTACCCCGGTTGACGAGGCGGGGGGTCCGATGACTATATCTGCTATCAACAGGCTGAAGCGGGTGTTCGGCTGACGAAGGATGAGAAATCGTCGTTCCTGCCGGCAGGCTACGCCGCTGTTCACTAGGCCGTGTTCCACCAGGGCGTGACGTTTTCGCTGCTATCAAATCTGCAGATCCTGATTTGCGAGTTTGACCTCACGTTCGGGCAGATATGCCCTAACATGTGGAGATTGTTGATGGCGCTAAACTCACTTTAGCGGTTGTCCGGCTGTGAAGGTCCGACTGTGGCGGAGGTGCTTCATTTCTACGAACTTGTCTATGTGAGGCGCCAAGGGTGTAGCGGACAAGTGAATCTTACTCGTCGCCAGGGGGCGCCCAAGTTGATTGAGAATTTGAAGGATTCGATGTCCCCCTAGCTGTCGATCTTCTGCGTTGCGACCGATGATGGAAGTACGACGCAAGGGTGAACGAGCAGACGCCGACCTTTAGGATTAAGTCGGAGTTCCAACCTATCCGAGGTTGTCGCTAGCCCTAATAACTAACGCGCTGTGACCTCTTAGAGTTCTTCTGTTCTAGTTTTTTTTTTTTTTTTTTTTTTTTGTTTTACATTGACGCGCAAGGAGCTGTGTCGCGTAGCGAGGATCAAAGGGTGCTGGCGGAACCACAACCTGCTTGACCTACGTCTGCTTACCGGCTGTGAGCTGTTGGCCGACCTAAAGCTGACTCGCACCCCTGGTAAATGTCGTACGCGGATATGTACTTTAAGTATACTACCTGACGCTAACTTGTTTCTTGGGTGTTCTCTTGTGCAGATCCTCTTCCTGGAAACAAAGCTAGTAGCGAAGCATTTAGTAGGGCCATGGACAATGCCGAGCTGCAAAACTTAGTGGAGGGGATGTATGCCGCCGGTCTTGAAGCGCGGAAGACTGTCGTTGACCTGTAGTCTTTGGCGCTGCGCCGAGCAGAGACAAAAGTCATGATGCCGATACCGCATATCACTCCCATCTTGCCACTGCCGGGCAGATCGTCGTGTTGCCTAAGGCCCGCGCAGAGCACAGGGCTGGGTGAGGGAGCAGGACTGGTGCTGCCCCGGAGAAAGGCAGGGAACGGTGCCCTCTCTGCGGTGTGGGGTCCAGCGGGAGAGGACAGTGCCGGTGAAGGAACCAGTTACGATTGCTGGCTTGGAGCCGCAGAACCCGCCGAGGTCTCCCAATGTGGGTGTTGCACAAGGTCCTTTGCTGAGGAAACGGCGGCAAAATGATGCCGAGGAAAATGATGAGGCGGATGACTTGGTGACGATCGGGGCCCGCCAACAGAAGAGGGCGAAGCTAGCCTCGCAGAAGGTGACTGTGGCCACCGCTAGGGAAGTGCCGACGAGTGGGCTAGTCTCATTTGCCTTATACGCAGAGTTCCTGACTGACCCCGAGCTGGAGTTTCTTTTCCACCTCTGCGAGCGGCTGGGGTTTGGCGGGATAGACGGGACGGTGGGCCCGACGGCCCTGCAGTAGTCGCTGTTTAGCTCGGCCTTCGGGCATCTGTCTGTCGGGCTCCATGAGTTATTCCTGGCGGCATCGAAGTCGTCTCATGTTGAGCGGCAGCTGAAGGAGGAAGTTGAAGGTCTCCGGAGGGAGCTGGGGGAGACATCCGACAAGCTGGCGGACACCGAGCTCCTCATGTCTAAGGCGAAGTGTGACTTGGTAGATGTTCGGGGCAAGTTGAACGTCACCATTGATCGGGATGTGGAGCAGAACAACCGGGTGGCGCAGCTGGAGCAGGACATGGCTCTGCTGCAGGAGCAAGTGGGGGCCCAGAGCAGGTGCGCATAGATTTTTCAGCGCGATGTCACCGCCAAAGCTGCTGAGGTAAAGCGGTTGGAGAATGAACTTGACCGGCTGGAAACCGAGAGGGCCAGGTGGGCGCCTCTGCTGTGGAGGCTTTTAAACAGTCAGCGGATTATAAGCATGCCCTGACAGAGGCAGCGAAGGCTAGTGCCGCGGCCAACTTCAAGATGTTGGACCAGAAGTGTGTCATTAACTGGAACAGGTGCCTTGGCCAACTGGGAGGTCGGGTCAGCCGCCAATGCCTGCAGGTGGGCCTGCCGCTAATCAGCCTGAAGGTGTGCGCTCTGGTAGTGGCGAGAGTGGCCAGGGCCCAATGGATGGCTTTTAACGGACTCCGCTACCTACCTAGTAGCTAGGAAGTGTCTCGCTCCGAGTTCCTGGCAGCCCACACACACGCGGATGGTACCATGGTGACGCCAAGCCCTACCGCTCCTGGGTCTGACCAGAAAAGTCATACGGTCGTCCAACCTGCTCATGCGAATTGGTGAAAACGCTGCTGCTGCTCCACAGAATCCGTGAAGACGTTGCCCTAGCTTCTTCAACTTCCCTTTTTTTTTTTTTTTTTGTGCTGCCGCTGAGGCGCTTTTTATTTGTACCTGGACAACAGTTTTGGTTGGGGAGTCCCAATCTAAATATATGAAGTACTGTTATTTGTCTCTGAATTTTGCCATGTGTGGGATTGTCGCTGATAATATATGTATTGTTTGGATGTTAGTATACCACTGAGTCTTTGACTTATGCTTTTATTAATCAATGAAACATTAAGGGAGTTAAAATTGTTCCAAGCGCACGCTATAGCGGACGTGGTCCGCTGACTGTTGTTGGCGTCGCCAATTAACTTGTGCTATGGAGAACAATGGTTTGACTAATAATTCCTCTTTTCATTGATAGCTGAGAGATCAGCGTTTACAAAAGACGGAGAGTACCCGTTGGGTAGCTTCCCTTAGTTAAATATTGTACAAAAATTTAGCTAAGTCAAGATGCTCTTGGGCAACGGTATAGCTACTTGTAGTAATACCGGAGGTGTTCGGTATTCCAAGGGTGAGTTGATGTGACACCATCCTTGTCCATTAAGTAGAAAGTTCCGAGACTTAGGACTTTTACAATTTTGTATGATCCTTCCCAAGTGGGACGGAGTGCCGTCAGCGATGGAATGACTTCCTTCATTACCCAGTCCCCCAGTTGGAGGTTCCGGGCTTTGACTCTGGCGTTATAAAAACGTGATACCCGCTATTTGTTTTGCAGATTGTGCAAGTGGGCCTTGTGACATTTTTCCTCAAGAAGATCCTTGTCGAGGTTGATGACTTCGCCGTTGGTCTCGGGGCAGTAGCCCTCGACCCTGGTGGTAGGTTGGGTGACTTCGATGGGTAGGACGGCTTCAGTTCCGAACATCATGCAGAATGGTGTTTCACCGCCCACAAACCCTTGGCATCGTCGAGTTTCTTTTTGAGTTTCTTTATGGTGGGATGACCTTTTGCTCAAAGCTTCCTACAGACGGTGCCAATGTTAATGTCTAAGATTTAGCGGTAGCTAAATCTCGGTTAACGCTGGTTCGAGGGGTGAACCGCTACTTGTGATATTCTTGTTGTTCCCGCTAATGTTGCATTAAGGGCTGTATTAGACAAGCCGGTTAGAGTTGCTGTGATCAGATTATGTCTATTCTTTACCGACATTTGCAGCAAATCATTTGAAGTTTCTAGGCTGCCCAAAATACAGAGTGACATTGTTGAGACCTTGTGCTTGCTTGAGATGTATTTTCCTCCTTCATTCTTCGACATAATGATACATTTGACTGTTCACCTAGTTAGAGAAGTGGAACTATGTGGACCAGTTTTCTATCGATGGATGTATCCTTTTGAAAGATACATGAAGGTTTGCAAGGGATACGTCCGCAATAGAAATCATCCTGAGGGTTGTATAGCAGAGAATTACATTGCCGAAGAAGCTGTTGAGTTCTTAGCAGAACGCCTATTGTCAGATCAAACGATTGGCATTCCTAAACAGCAATGTAAGGACTGCAAGCCCACCTCAGGTGCTAAAGTCTCCTCTATCTATGGCAGTGAGTTCAATCAAGCACATCTTTGTGTTCTACAAAACATGGAAGAGTTCAGAGGCTACTTTTTGTAAGTCAAGAGTTTTAATTTAGCTATTTTCTCTTCTATATATTTATTATTCATCTCTTTACAATCACTTAGCTCATTGTTTTGTTGGTTTTTTTTTTCTGATGACAGGGAGCATATGGAATATTTGAAGGAAGTTTTTCCTAAGTTCAAAAAGAATAAGAAGTGGCTGAAGGATAAACAAAACAAATCGTTTGCAGATTGGTTGAAGATACGGGTAAGTCATGGTTTTGTAAAATGCTTGATTTAGGTAACTGATGCTTGGTTTGAATACTTGACACTAGTATGGTTGATCTGTGCAGGTGGAGCAACAACTTAGTGAACCTGAAAACAACATATCTGAAACCGTGCGATGGATTGCAGATGGACCAAGCCATGAAGTAGCAAAGTTCTGCAGTTACAAAATTGACGGAATTCAGTTTTACACAAAGTCTCTTGATGATGTTCGAGCGTGTCAAAATAGTGGTGTTTACCTAGAGGCCGATACTATGCTTGTTGCTAGTGCTAGGGACAGAAATCCTATAGATGACGACATGAGCTTCTATGGGGTGATAGATGAAATTTGGGAGCTTGATTATACTCAGTTTAGCAAGCCTCTCTTTAAGTGTGATTGGGCTGAGAGTACAAGGGGTGTCAAAGTGGACGATCTCGGTTTCACCTTAGTAAATTTGAATAGGAAAGGCCATCTGAATGATATATTTGCAATGGCTACCTCAGTCTATCAAATTTTTTTATGTGCAAGACCCAGTAGATCCTAGGTGGTCAGTAGTTCTAAGAGTCCCACAAAGGGAATTCTTGGACTTGGCTCATGATGATGAGCTTGGGGACACCATAATTGATCAGCAACCCATTACTGATAGAATGTCATGTGTTGAGAGTGAGGAGGGAGAAATAGGTTACATAAGAGTAGCCAATGAGGGGATTCTGGTTAATGAATAGCGAAACTGCTGTGTTTGATGAAAAAGTGTTGTTGTAATGATACTCTGAATGAACTGTTGGTTTTTGGTGTTTAATGTAATTCATATTGATGTTCTTGAAAGCAAGTTGTTTCATCCTCAATGTTGTAGTTACTTTGTGTGTATTGTGTTACAATGAATGTACTTGAAATAAATTATTCTTAATGCATTGACTTGTATTGTATTTTAGCTTGATGTTTACGTTTACGAAGTATTGACTTATCTGTATGTGCAGGTAATGGCACATTCAAAGGCTGTCTCAACCCCAACTAAGAATACTACAAAGTCACTCAAAGTAAGGAAGTCAAAGTCGTCAAAGTCCAAGAAGGTATGTACATCTGCTGCAAGCGTGAGTAAAGGAAAGAATCGTGGAAAGAAGATAGAGGAGGATGAAGGAAGCACTGGAGGATTGAAGCTGCTCAAGCGTCACCCTGTTACAATGTCAAAGATGACCAAGGGTAGGGTTCTAAAGAAGAGGCTTAGAGTCCAGTTTGATAGGAATGGCTCTCCGGTGGGGAAAAATGCAGAAAAGATGCAATCCTACATTGGTGTTTTGGCAAGAACAAAGATCCCAATTTCAATTGCATCCTGGCTTGGTGTTGACAAGAAAAAGAAAAACACGCTTTGGGAGACTGTTTTGGAAAGTATCGAGTGATTATTAGTGAGTTCAATGAAGCTGTGTATTGAGTTTTTCATGTTACATGTGTTTATTAATATTATTGATTCTCACTGATGAATTTTTTTGTTTTTTTTTTCTACATGTTCGTAGACGGCATTCATATTAGGACCTGAACACAGGAAAATGGTGTTACAATCTGCTGGAGCCAAATGGAGGGAATTTAAGAGCAGACTAACCACCGTCTATGTGTTGCCATATGTGGATGATCCGGAGATGTTACAATTTCCACCAGATGACTATAGGTTTATTACTGTTGATGAGTGGACTGCTTTTGTAACAGAAAGAACAAAGCCTGCATTTTTGGTAAGTTGCATGTTTGACATTATATATATTATACCTACATTTGTCAATGCCATTGTATACAGGAGCGCTAATCAACTAAATCAAATGTAGGAATTGATTTTGTTTTTGTTCTTTCTTATACATGTATACTACTGTTGTGTGAAAATGGGACAAGTCTGGAACTTGGGACATTATGTTTGAACCTAGTTGTAATACTATGAACTAGCCAAACAGGTAGATACTTAAGAACCATGATAGAAGGGTATATCTTGCAGCCATAAAAATGTCAGCAATATAAACTTTAGCAAATCAGAATCTCCTCAAAGTGATTAATTTAAACTGAGTGTAATTACAATATTATCAACTTTAATCATTTATATCGATCAGTGCTAATCAACTTAATGAAATGCAGGAATTACATGAGGCTCAAAAGGCGAGACGTCTCAAGAATCAGTATGATCACCATATGTCTCGTAAGGGATACGCA
>BDJD01002539.1:276590-299790 GCA_002564525.1 Rosa multiflora
ATATATATATATATATATTTATACCTGATTTTCAGAGGATGATTTACTTGATATATAATTAGTAGTTATATGTATGTTGTTGTTTGATGACACGCTGTTGACTTTTTTAGGGTATTCCACCACAGCCAAACGACAAAGAGTGCGGCTATTTTGTAATGAGATACATGAGGGATATCATCCATGATACAACTTTGTCATTTGCAGATAAGGTAACCATAAATTTTCATTTTCAAAAGCATTCTTCCATATATTAAAGTCTGAGGACAGTGACAAAGCTATTTGCACATTAAAATTTTATGGTTACTTTTGGTTTCTAACTTGTTATTGTTGAATGTGTATGAGTTTAAAATTCTGATTTGAAATTGTCAACAGTGGGGTAGGAGAGCCAACCATACTTATGGTCAAGTGGAACTTGATGAAGTGCGTAATGAGATTTCAAATTATGTGATGAAGAACCTATTGAAGCTATGTAGTGTTGGTCTTTTTTGGGTACATGCATGCATGCAGTAATGCAAGGTTTCAAGTGCATTAGGCTGGATGTTGCTCGTTTTTTGGTTGGCCTCATGTGTTGGTCTTTTTTGGGTACATATATGCCTGCTTGCAGTAATGCAAGGTTTCAAGTGCATTAGCTAGGCTAGTTGGTCATTTTTTGGTTGGCCTGATCGAATTGCATGTCTTCTATATATGAGATTATGTACGTAGGACGAGACTATTTTAGCCACATTTGTGGATGTATTTGCTATTGGAGATCCGTAGACGTACGTGATCCCTTGTGTTTTGTGGATAAAATTACTATTTTCGGAACCATTTGTGGGATTATAATAGCTATTTATTATGACAGAATTATTGTTCATTTTGTCAATTTTTGTTTCCAGTTTACCATTACCAAATCAAACAACAGTTGGAAAAAAGGAAAATATGTCGTCTGATGAGGATTATAGGGCTGAATCAAACAAATTTTCAACAATTCACACGACGGTTCTTACCGATATCATTGTTGGATGCACACAAAGACAACAAGTATTAGCAAAAACCATCGTCTAAAATGTCACAATACAACGGTTCGAGTTATATCTGTCGTGTGAAGGCACACATACACTGAACTATTAGGTCATCACACCACATTTTATGCTGGAAGAACTGTCGTGGGTATACAATTTACACAACGTCTTAAAATTAAAAACCGACTTCTGAACAACAAAGAGACAAGGCTGGAATCCTTAAAACTGTGGTATGAATGGAAGTCACACCACGCTGGAATCCAAAAATCGTGGTATGAGTAGAATTCACACCACGCTGGAATCCTAAAAACCGTGGTATGAATGGAAGTCACACCACGGCATATTTCTGTCGACAGCTTGTCGACAGCATGTCGGCAGATCTGCCGGTCCATCAGACGACGAATTCAGCTGAAAACCGTCGACCCAATGATCGGTATACGACGGTTGAAAACCGCCGTCTGATAGCATTTCATCAGACGACGCCTCGATAGACCACGGAAATGCAAAACGTGAGACGACAGTTTTAAACCGTCGTGTGAAGCCTTTTGTGTAGTAGTGAAAGAAAACAAAGCATCACTAGGGAGAAAAAAACCCTAGCTAAAACAGAAAACAAACCGTACCTGTCCGGCGGCGCGCCTTCTGACATGCAGCTTACGAATGTGGTCACCACATATCTTTATGGGATCTAGATACGGAATATACATGAAGGTTCCTGATGGACTTCATTTACCCAAGTCAAGTGGCTCTAGATCACAGAGTGCGTCTGCAATGAGGTTGAAACGCTTACTAAGTGACTACTTGATTGGGAATGGATATGTCAGTGATGAATTATGCTTATGCATTTCCGTGACAAGTTTCGGATTTATTATCGTCACGGTACATGTTGATGACATGAACTTCATTAGAAGCCTTTAAGGAGTTTAGGGAAACCGCTGAACACTTGAAATTCGAGTTTGAGATGAATGATCTTGGGAGAACACACTTTTGTCTAGGTTTTGAGTTTGAGCACCATGTCGATGGATGCTTAGGTGTTCTGATAATGTCAAGTCTTCAAGCACATCCATGATCGTTTATTGTTTTAACGCTAAAAAGGATCGACTTCGTCCCAGGGATGATGACAAAGACATGTTAGAGGTAGAAGTGCCCTACCTAAGTGCAATAGGCGCATTACTGTATTTCGCGCAATGCACATGACCGGACAACTCATTTGTTGTGAACTTGTTAGCTAGATATAGCCCTGCGCCAACGCGACGCCATTTGATTGACATAAAAGATATATTTCGATCCTTAAGATGTACGATTGATATAGGCTTGTTCTATCCCTACAAAAAGATAATGGATTCGGACCCATCACACACCAAAGGCGCCGCCAACATTGGCCTACGTCCTCTATCCCCTCCCCAAAACATGATTGATGTTTTGCAGAAATTATTGTTCTTCACGAAACTGTACGTGAATGTATATAGTTGAGATCCATAATTACGCATGTTCGAAGCACTTGTGGTTTGAAGTCTATCACAGATGAGCCTACGAGCATTTATGAGGATAATGCTGCTTGTATTGAACAAATGAAACAAGGCTACATCAAAGGCGACAACACAAATCACATATCGCCCAAGTTTTTCTATAATTAGCAACAACAGACTCTCCTCAAGATCAAGGTGGACCAAGTTTGATCTAAGGACAATGTGGCAGACTTATTCACTAACTCATTGCCCAAATCCACTTTCGAGAAACATGTTAAGAGCATCAGTTTACAGAAGTTATCCGAGCCCCCATGATAGTAGTCATTAGAGGGAGATGCAGGCATCAGGAGGAGATGTCTACATGTTTGATCTCGAAACGTGAAGGGTGTGTTGTACACTTTTTCTCCTTCGACTAAGGTTATTTTTGTCCCACTGGGTTTTTGTTACTCTGCAAGATTTTTGATGAGGCAACAAAAGGAGCACAACATTTGGGCGACATAAAGGGGAGTGTTTAAGGACACCTAGATTATGTGTCTGGCCCAAACTCTAGTAACTTGTTCTAGTTGTAATAGATTAGTCTTATAGATATCTTCTAAGATATCCTAATCATTGTACGGTTATGTTTCCATCTAAGACTCAAATTCACTGCTTGTAATGCTCTATATAAAGAGACCCCTATTATATATCAATAGAATACACAATTCATTCCCCCAATTCTCTCTGTTGTCCTCTCTGCATATTCAGATCCCTAAAACAGTATTCATCTCTGTGATCCAATTATAGCTCTCTTATGTACATATGACATCAAGTATTAGTCATGTTCAATAAAACCAATTATTTCTAACGATGTTTTACCAAGTTACTTAAATTTTTAAATTCATGCATGTACTATAATCTAGTATTAGTAATTATGTTAATACTATTATGAAAATAATTATGTTTATATTTCTTAATATACATGTATATGTATTGAAAACTATAATGTATATAGCTAATATTTAGATAATCGGTAGATTCAGTACGTACCAAAATCAAACCAACTTTTTCGGTAATATTCAATTTCGTTTTTATCAATTCCGATTACTAAAAATTCGGTTTCCTATGTTTTCATTATTGTCTTGGCACTGAAGATCATAGTCTGTTTAATTACACGTAATTGGTAAAAATTTCCGTCATATTAAAATTTATTTAGGTTAACTATTAGATTTGTTATTCTATTTGAGATGCAGAGGGTGTTTGGGAGCTCGTTAGAGGTTCAGGAACCGAAGGAAATGATGGTACCTTAAAATGAATCTGATACACAAATCAGAAGAGACTTTAACAGATTGGAGACAAATTAGCATCTTGTCTAGGAAGTAAGCATCTTTGATTTGCTCAGCGACTTGATTCCAACTAATAATATGTTATCTGTTGGACTAATGGGAAAAATATAAATGCAGGTACACATAAGCATGCAGGTTTCATTCGATCGGGACACGCTTTTGCCCCATAAGAACTTTGAATGGCAGCATGGTGCTTTTCTAATTCTTCACTTACCTAATCAAAATCTCTTCAATTTCATTGGCATTGTTTACTATTAATTGGAGATAATTTGTGTAAATTTCAGGTTGTTGGAATGTCATGGTAGACACTGCTATCACATATCATTTGAGAGTGATATATGTGATAGAATATTAGACACTACGTACTTGTACATCTGTTTGGCTCAAATTGTCTACAATAAGTTAACCATCATATCGATCCCATCATATCTTTGATTTTCTCAGCCAACCATATATAATATCTGCAAAGTCAGATCTAATATGTGAATTAATTAACACAAGTTGGGTAGAACTTCACGAAACTATTGTCGTCTGAAATATAGAAAAATTCTACAATGTGTTAACGTATGACATGCATACAATTGCCTTAAAAGTGATAAAATGAGTCATTAAAATAGTAATATTAGTCCTCAAAGTGGTAACATGAGTCCTTAAAGTGGTAAATTTTCTTAGTTACCACATGAGTCCTCAAAATAGTAATATTAGTCCTCAAAGTGGTAACATGAGTCCTTAAAGTGGTAAAAATACTTGATGTATGAGAAATGTTAACATACCATAGCTTTACCCTAAAACACAAGTTCTGGTTGAATAGGTGAAGAATTCTATATACCATGACCGTATAGCCACCATATTAACAGTATCACCAAATATTTTTATGTTTTAAACGTATTTGGTTTAAAATGAAAGCATAGCTTCTCCAATCTCCAGAATTGTTAAGATAAACTGATGAACAACTATCACAGACACTGTAATTGAATTGAATACCTTGCACATAACAGGAACTACTATGTTCAATTATTCTATTAAAATATAATTAATCATAAAAAGAAGAGAGAATTTCATTAATAGTCACTCAACTATGACTCATTCGACACTTTGGTCACTCAATTTTCAAATATATCACTTTGGTCACTCAACTATTACTATTTTAATCACTTTAGTCACCAAAAAGGTATTTTGTCTCACTTTAATCATTTCTTCCAATCATTTCAATTCATATTTCTCAATTTTTATGCTTGGTTGGATGAAAACATCCTTCATATTGTGGCAAATAAAGTTTCTTTTTAATGAAAAAATTTAACGGAGTGACTAAAGTGAATAATAAAGTTAAAGTTGAGTGACTAAAGTGATATATTTAAAAAGTGAGTGACCAAAGTGTCAAACATGTAAAAGTTGAGTGACCATTTGTGATATTCTCTCTAAAAAGAAATGGAATCCAAACATGGGTACAGAACGGATCTACTGGCCGGTCTTACATGGTGTTTTGGGGAAGAACGTGAATTAGTTTCAAAGTATGCGCATTAATCAGTCAGTCAACCCTTTTAGTCTCCTTCAATGCAGATATATAATCAAGGTTTGGGGCATATGTCATAACTGTTTGTATATTCTATATGCATTCTTCTAGCAAATCTACCTAAACTCAGTGACCCTTTTGGAGCATTAGTTGGACCCCTGCATAAAATAAGGACTTTAATTGCCGCAAATTATATAAATGTTTGTAGCCAGAACACATATGGCGCTGTCCTTCATTATTTTAGTTCCAAGTTGTTTATAAATTAAGCATGGAATCCTCTCCTAATTGTGATTGCTCAACCACTCCTAGGCCCCATGGCTAGCATCAGACTGAAAACCATGAAGAACAGAAAAAACAAAGGTTTAAGGGTGACTTCATTTGATTGGTCTTTTTTATTTAATTTCTTTTGTTACAAGTTCAAAGTCATTTTAGAGTTCCATTAGTGCATAAAAATGAAGTGCATTATCATCTAGAATAATGCTAGGTAAAACAAAATTTAAAGGTACCCACTTATTTTTTTTATAAGAAAAAGAAAAAACAAACTAGACGGAAGACCTTCCACTTATTTTCAAGTTATCTTACACCAAATGAGGCAAATTTTGTGTCCACGAACAGCTTTAGGAAATCTTACGTCCCAAGTTTGCTAACCGATCTACCACAAAATTAGCTTCTCTAAAGATGTGCTGAAAACTGATGTCTCTAAAGTCTAAAGTTACCCATTTACTTGATTACTAGAATATAACACAATTGTGCATCTTTTAGTTCCAGATTAGGCACCTATTCTTTTAGTTCCAGATTAGGCACCAATTGTCCAAAAAACAAGCCAACTAATAATTCTCCAAATATTGTTTTTTATTGTATCCACCAGTTTTCTGGCATCTTGACCTAAAACAATCACCCTTTAGATCATGAGGATATTACTGTTTAAAATATTATACTGCATCACTAACCGCTCGAAGGCTCGAAGGAACAAAGCTCGATCTATTAGCTCCAGCTTTCACATACTCTGAAAAATTTTGTCGTGTAACTTGGACTCTGTCTGATTTGTCTCTTGAGCCTTTTGATAAAAGAGAAGGTTTGGGGTTCTGGAGAACAACGTGAAAGTATAAGCCAAAGGTAGAGATGTCCTGCAGTACAATATTATATATTAAGAAGTCTTCACCTAATAAGGTTGACCCTTTTGGACCAGTCAAGAACTTTGTCATGTAAACAAATTTACTAGAGAGATTATCTTTTGATTAACCTAATGAGGTACCCTTTCAGTTTGTTAGTTCCAAATTTTTCTTCATATTGTCCATACAGTAAGCATCAAATCCGTTCATATCAGCCACTTTGGCCTTCCATCTAAGGTAGACTTTGGAGAAATTATGGACTATATTATTTTCTCGGCAAAGACGTGATCAAGAGTCTAGACAGACCGACTTTTGGAGGTTTGATACTTTGATTCATCCTGTAAAACAGTACCTCATTCTATTTCAGGTGAATTTGTTTTAAGTTGTTTTGTTTAACCTTTGTTCAAGATAGTGAAGGAATGTCCATGAGCATGGAGGCCGGTTGCAAATTCAAACCACTATGAACAGATTCTGACAAGCATGTAACAGAAATAATCAAAACCCAGGAAATATAAGTTATTGAAAAAATTCAATGTGTAGCTAAAGAAAGAGATCCTACTGGCCAAAAAAAAAAATTAATTATCATGATGAGAGATCCTCTTCAATCACTTGGCAATTTCTCCATTAAATTAGCTATAATTTTCTTCTCTGTGTCTTGCAACTTTAACACTCCTGTTTTTATATCATAGATCAGAGGGTTTACACACCTTAAAAATGACGCAGAAGTTGAGCTGAAGGAAGAGACACAGAGGCTCTTTGGGAGTTGGAGGCCAAAAAAGAGAGAAAGAAAGAAGAAGCAGGTCTCAAAGAGAACAGGCAAGAAAGCAACAACAAAGAAGTGATGAAGAAACTACAGAAACCAGTGTAAAAACCCACAAGAGGTTGTGCCTTCATAGAAAGGACAACTATGGCAACATGGACACCAGTCCTGCTAGCCCATGCAATAATGAGCATAAAGTCAGTGTTACCTGGATCGCGGATCGTTTCGGTACGGAAACGCGATACTGGTACGCGGTACGTTAGCTATTTAGGTACGTGATACGCTAGGGTATACCTTATTCAATTTATTTTAATTGATATATTGTAAAAGTAAAATTCATTAAGTAATTTTTAATGAAGATAAAACCATGAAAATGAATTTAATCTTTTTACAATGGTCAAATCTATCAAATTAGATTAGTTTAAGCGTTAAAACAAATTTAAAGTAAAATAGCTGTTTCTCCTGGGCTTTATCCAAAAAGAAGGAAGGAATTAAAAATTATTTTTAATAGATAGAAAGAGGAGTTGCAGAACTCTGCAACTGTTTCGCACGACTGAGAATGGTATCCCGTCAGTTTTGGTATTTAGAATCATTAGAACTCGAGTTTCAGATCGGATCGCTGGAATCTGCGATCCAGTTCGCGAACGCATCGTGTTCTGGGTTGTGCGATCCGTATCGCGGATCTCCGGCAAACCGAGCGATCTCAGTAACACTCACCTGCTTATAAGCCATAGGTATCATGGAGTTCCCCCTGAAAATGAACAGCAAGTATGTTGATGACTGTAATCACATTCTAGCAAGCATATTGGAGAAGCAAATGTCCGAAAGTTAAAATCTTGAACTAATACAAAACAGGCAAAGCAATGATGACAGCATGAAATGTCTTCCAATTTGCAGGTAACACATACAGTTCCACCAAAACTAAGCCAAAAAGTTCTCTTGAAGGTTTGAGTATAAATTGAGTAAAATTAGAAAAAAAAACTAGCATGATTAGAGCATGAACCATGTTCCAATTTTGAGCATGTTGTAATGATATATTCTGCACTCCTCATGCCATATTTTGTCCGCTTATCTTGCCATATTGTGACTTTAATACAAGCCGTGGATTACAAGCCGTGACTTTAATATTTTCCCGGTAGTCCTTGAAGGATCGAATAAGAAAGCAGATATCAACACTCACTGATTTTAGGGTAAAGGTAATTTGCATACCATATTAATTTGCATGTGATTGATTGGATCTGATTTATTGTATAATGTGTTAAAACGATTTCGAAATCGGATTTTCATTAAAATGTTTTAAAACTTCATATCGGATAAAAGATCATGATTGATTGTGTTGCAAAGATTTTGTTTAAAAAAAAACTTTCCTTATCTCATTCCGTGAGTAAAGCAGGGATTTGATTAAGGGGGAGTCTTGTTCTCCCTATAAAAGGTTTTGAAATTGGTTTTCTTATTCAGAGTTTTTTGGGATCTAAGTATTGTTCGTGTTTGGTGTTGCATAGTTTTCACAAATTCTTTTCTGCAAAAACTCTCTTTGATAGTTATTCACTTTCTTTGCCTACTGTATTCATTTCATACATCAATCTAAAGATCAGTGAGTCATTTATACAAGAAAAGAAGTGGAAGATCGGTTCATCTTGACATTGAGATTCTTGTGTTGAGTACTCATATATATAAGTTGTAAACCAAGTTAGCTGTGTTGCTAGTGAATGTGATTGTGATAAACATCACTACTTGTATACTGTAAACTTGTTGATTCATAGTGAATTTGTTTCTCGTGTTGGCTACGTTACAAGCCACGCAATGAAGGTTCCTCAGTGGTGAGGTTTACACTGCGTTAGCAATTGCTATGTTCTCTTTGAGTGTGTTACATATTTGCAAAGCAGTTTCTGTCATTTATATATCAACATACTGTTCTATCTAGTATTTACACTTGAGCCCTTGATCAGCGCCTGGAGCCTCTGTTGCAGTGGCTGTTGGTTTAAAGGCATTACAGCCGAAGGGTGAAGATAGTCCGACATGGACGGCGAAGATTGAAAATTGAAACGAGTAAGAAAGAGACTAATCTCTAGTGAGAAGCAAACAAGGGAAAGAAGGGAGAGAAGGACTAAGAAATTATCGACTATGTGAATACACATAGGGAGGAGAAATAAAGCACTGAATCAAAGAGCTGATGAAGCAGATGCACAGGGTATTTGTAGCTGGAGGCCATTGGGAAGTGTTTGAGCCCAAAAGTAATTTTGGCAAGATTCCTATAGGGGATTTAGCATAGCTGGTCGATACCTGCGGCCCAAAATTAAGTCTACTTGGGTTTGGGTTATAGCTTCACCAATTCCGAGATCTATAAGGAAAACGAGCCCTTATTGGAATTAAGTAGTGGAGATTGAATAGGAAACTTCAATCAATAATCCTTCTATGGTAAGGAATTGTCGAAACCCTAGGGTTTAAATACCAGGTTTCAAGGACGAAAACACAACAACTCTTCAATCAATCAATCGCACAGATTATCAAAGCCTCTCCGGAGCAAACCTACCTGCAATCTAGTTGCAACCCAGCGAAGCAAGGGTAACGCCCTCACAACCCAGCGAAGCTAAAGTCACGCTTTAGCAAACCCTGTGCTTTCTCCTACTTCCCGGTGATTGCTCTGCTCAATCTACAATATTGAGTATCGACTCGGTGACGCAAGAGATCACAACACAAGCCCTTATCCGTAAAGCAAGAAGTCCTTTTCTGAAAGGCAGAGAAAAGAGCCTTGTGACGAGGTTGGTGCTCTCCTTGTCCACATCGTTTGAGAAGAAGTCACGTCAAGGGACGCCCCGACGACTGCACCCCACGATGCTGGTATTCTTGCGCACGCTCAAAAGAGACTGTTTGCTACCCAAGCTGGTTTTGGAGCCAAACATTTTGGCACGCCCGGTGGGACCTGCATAGCATTTCTTCGTGATCGCCACCATTGGGAAGTCCAGCGCAAACCCTTACCAAAAGGTTTACGTTAACTGCCCGAAGCACAAGACCTCCAGTTACAGACCGCACTTTCGTGCAGACTGTAGTGGTCTTTCGGAAGAACAAGTGATTCAAAGATTTTCTCTCAGTTCACCAACACCTGACATGTCGATTGAGCAGGGAAGAAATCAGCTGCCCGCTACTGAGGGCGAGAATTCTGCTACTGTCTTGCCCAATGAGGTGGTCAATGCTCCCGCGACTACCATGGCCGCTACGGTTGGTGAAATAACCGAAGCTGACGAGTTCGAAGCCCTCATCATCCCAGAAGGTACTAGTATTGATGAACGACTCCGCATCCTTACGAACGACAGTGACAAATATCGGAAGCAGCTGGCTACTTCGATCGTGAGGACGGAACAACGTCTTCGTGATTTTGAACAGCGAATGAACAAGAATGCCCAGGAAGCTAGGGTACACGCAAATAGGATTGCTGATAAAAATCTCACACAATACCAGGAGCTTCTGAGTGCTGTTAATGCTGTTAACACCCAAAGCAAGGATACTGCGGCCGACATCACGGCTATGCGCAAAGAGGTCGGGTTCCAATCTTGCGACCCAAGTTGCCATGCATAAAGCTGAGCTGGACCAGGCTAAAGAGGTTTTGAATAAAGCGTTGGGAGACCCCAATGCTATCCTTGGGTCGCTTGGCCAACCTTCTGGATCTGGCAAATATATACCACCGAATGCTCTGGAGAAGACTAGCAGCAGCACCGCTACGCCTTCTGCAGCCGCTACTGCCGCGTCAGCGAAGAGTAAAGAAAAAGCCTTGGTGATTGGTGGCAAAGACAAGACCACTCCACCGGCCACCCAGAAAAGCAGAACTCTGAAATTCGGTGAGGGCACTCATGCTGATCTTGTCGTGTTTACTCAATACGATAGCGATGGGGCAGAAAATGTGTATGAAGAACTCCCACGAAATTACTATTGCATTGACCAGGCAAGCAATCTGATCAAGATAACGGCTCTGGTAAAGGATGTGACCACGCCAGCATTGACTATTCAATAGTCCACTATTCCCCGGACTGTTCGCCTTGGGGAAGGAACAACGACTGCTAGCCAGGCTGTACCTCTGCAGACCGCTCGCCAGACTGTGGCGACACCTCCTCCTCCTGGTCCAGACTATGTGAGACACGAAGAGGTTGAGGAGATGATCAGGTTGGCTAACCCTAGGGCCCACCTGGATGAGGTGTATGAGGGGCCTTTCCCGCCACATATAATGTTCGCGCCTTTTCCTAGAGGCTATAAGAATATCATATTTTCTACTTTTTCAGGGGAAGATACTGAGAGTGCGGCAACTCACCTGGCCCGGTTCAAGGTACAATGCGGTCAGTACCAGAATGATGACAGCCTTAAGTGCAAAATCTTTGGCACCTCTCTGTCTGGAGCCATATTTACATGGTTCTCCAAACTCCGGCCGGGGTCAGTGGCAAATTGGCCTGCGATGGAAAAACTCTTTAGGGAAACCTTTGGAGCTATAGAACCTGAAGTTGACTTGGCTTCCTTTACCCAGATGGCCCAACAACCTACTAAGTCTGCTGTTGCTTACCTTCAGAGGTTTCAGATTCAGAAAGCTAAGCTAAACATGGTCTTGCCAGAAAGAAAACTGGTCAAGTTGGCAATCAAGGGCTTAGAGCCACGTCAGCGAAAAAAGCAGCATGGTAGCATGATCCAGTCAATGGGAGACCTTATCACTGAGGTAGGCAGCTTTGAGCACCTCCTCAGAGAGACAGATGCTAGGAAGAATGCCTCCAAAGGGACATATATTCCCGGAAAACACCATACAGTGGCTACAGTGAACTACCAGCCGGCCACCTACGATCCCTACTACCACGGAGGTGAAGAAGTTTTCCAGGACGAAGATGAAGAAGAGGAGAATGAGGTCTCTACATTTGAGTTGACTGGAAGAAATAACTCGGCCTTGAAACAGTTGAAAATAGCTAAGGAACCAGTCAAGCTCAAGTCCGTAGCCTTCACCAAACCTGAGTTTGCGACGTATACATACAATGCCAATAAGGCGCATGAGATCTTGGATGAGATGGATCGCTGCGAAGATGGTGAAGACAGATTTTGGACCCTTCCCTCGACCAGATCAGCTAAAAGGAAAAAGTACTGCAAGTTCCATAATCTGTGGAATCATAACACGGCTGACTGTGTGAAGCTGAAGGACCAGATTCAGGTATGGCTCAACAATGGTAGTCTACAGGTGGAAGCTCCAGCGACTGCAATAGCACTGGTAGATTTGAACCCCTTCCCTGACACCGGGGTCAATATGGTTGATGTGACTTGGACCAAGAAGTGCTAGAGGAAGCCAACTCTAGAATTGACCACCAGGGGTCAAGAAGAGAGCAACGAGGAGGACGAGGTCCCAGCAAAGAAAAAGGCCAGACCTGTCAGCGAGGCCTTACCAGTGGTCCTATGCTCGCGATGCAAAGAGGAATGTGGCATCCAAGTGTCACATGAAGAGGTCGAGCAGACATTTCGTTTTGGCTCCTTCCCGCCAATCAAGTGGGCTTCGCCATCGCAAAATTATCAACCTTCCAGCCCAAGAGCAAGAGACAGGATGGAGTCACCGCCATCCCCAAGGGATTCAAACTTGTTCAGGAAATTGAAAGCGGCCACGGCCTAACAGAAACAAGAGGGGAAGGCTAGGAACGAGCGCAAAGATATCTTGATCAAACCCTATATACCGCCTTCTTCAACCTCCTCTATCAAGGAGGGCAAGTGGTATACCAGAGAAAAGGGGAAGGCGGTAGAAATCAGTCCTTCCAAGAAAAGGAAGCTGCAGCGCAGGTTTGGAGAGGCCAAACGAACGCTAGAGGCTCTGGATCAGGGCCTGATCAAGCCTTCGCAATTGGTCAAATCTCCTGAACAATATCAGAAGGAGATGGAGGCGCTAGCCTCTAAGCCATTGGTGGCTCCCCGCAATGTTCAGAGACAAGAAAGCTCGGCGTCAGGGGCGTCCAAGCTCAGTATTTTTTGCAGGATCACTAAAGAAAGGACACCACTGCCAGCTAGGAAGGAAAGTTCGCCAATTGGGCGACCAAGTGTCCGGCGCAGGTTGTTTCGCCAAGAGCCTGATGCCAAACCCTTAGTTTTTGAGAGACTGGGGGGTAAGGACAAAACTTCAGAGTCCTTACAGTGGAGGCGTAAGAAAGTTCAGAGTGTGGTGGTTACGGCCCCAAAAGAGGTTCCAGCAGCGGAACAAAAGGCTGGCCCACCAAGGCAAGTCGCCGCGATACCAGAACACGGGCAGGAGGAAAAGTCGTCCCCCGCGGAAGAATCGTTGGTTGCTTTGGTGGCTAGACAGTTCAACATTGAAATCCCTGTTGATGAACCCAAGCTCAACCTTGAAGATGACATGGACGAGACAGAAGTGGTTGACACTTCCCTCAACATGGTTTATGTGCTTCCCGCGAAATATGCTCTTCCAGTCGCCGCGCAGGAGTGCGTAGAAGTTGAGGAAGGTAGTGAACAGCCTCTGCAGATTACCTCAACAGTAACAACACATGTGGAAGAGGCGATGTTCCTTACGACTGAAGATGCTAATAGCAAGGGATTCTTCATGAGCTTTACAAGACCAACACCTGCTATGGTCCAGCACATGCGACCTTTGTATATCACGGCAGAGATTGGTGGCACCAAGGTTAGCAAAATCATGGTCGATACTGGAGCCGCAGTCAATGTCATTACTACAAGGACCATGCAGCTGCTTAGAATCAAGAAAGAAAAGATCCAGTCCATGTCTCTCACGCTTAAAAACTTCGCGGGAACCGTAACGAAGACATTGGGCCTACTGTTCATGCGTATCAAGGTCGGCCCCGCAGAGGGGGTTTATGCTTTCTTTGTGACAGATTGCTACGCAGCCTACAGCGCCATTCTAGGCCAGGACTGAATTCACCGGAGCTATTGTGTTCCGTCAACTCTCCACCAGGAATTGATTATGTGGAACAGGGTAACTGACAAGGCTAAGGTGGTTAAGGCTGATCCTCGCCCATTCCCTGTGTCTGCGAATTATGTAGATGTCAGGTACTACTTGGAGCCAATCACTCCATTGCAGGTCAGTGGCATCGACAATAAGGGCCGCCCCACAGGGGTGACGACCTCTGAATTGGCACAGTGGGGGCTCACGCTTGAGAAAGAAGACCTTGAAAGGCATGGCCACGCTGTTCCCAATACTTTGAATAATTAATGGATCACGACCTTCCAGAGGAAGGGATAGCGGCCTTCCATTCTCTGTACGAGAGGCTATCATCGTACTTGGTGGAAAAACAGGCCTATGATCGAGTCGCGACCTTAGAAATTGTTAACGAGGAGTTCTCTGACCATGAAGAGGAAGAAGAGGAGATTCAATTCGCCCCAGCGGCATTGGATGATACACCTCCGAAGGTTAGGGACCCTACTGAAAAGGTCAATATGGGAACAATTGATGAGCCCATGGAAGTGGCTATCAGCACTTATTTAGAGCCTAGTGAAAAACAGAGGCTCATAGACTTATTGCTGGAATACAAGGACTGCTTCGCAGAAAAATACGAAGACATGCCAGGCCTATCACCAGACTTGGTATGCCACCAGCTGCCAACGCTACTTGATAAGAGGCCTGTGAAGCAAGAGCTGCGAAGAATGAACTCGGAGACCCAAGTTTTGGTCAAAGAAGAGGTCGAAAAAATGCACAAATCCTGCATCATCAGGGTGGCCAAGTATAATCAGTGGCTATCCAACATAGTGCATGTTCGTAAGAAAAATGACAAAATGAGGGTCTGCGTTGATTACAGAGACTTTAATTACCCCTAAAGACGTCTACCCCTCGCCGGTCGCGGACATGTTGGTAGATGCAGTTGCGGGGCATGAACTTTTGTCCTTCATGGACGGAACCGCAGGGTATCATCAGATTCAGGTCACGGAGGAGGATAGACACAAGACCACGTTCCGTTGCCCAAGGTTCGCGGGAGTTTTCGAATATGTGGTCATGCCCTTTGGACTGAAGAATGCTCGGGCAACCTATTAGAGAGCCATGAACCTGATCTTCCATGACATACTGGGGAAGATTTTAGAGGCTTACATTGACGACATGGTCGTGAAGTTTGAGAAGCGAGGGGACCACATTGCGGATCTCAAAAAGGTTTTCGAGCGCATGCGGCTACACAAGCTCAAGACAAATCCAGCCAAGTGCGTTTTCGGCGTTCAGGCAGGCGATTTCTTGGGGTTTATAGTCCATTAGAGAGGTATAGAGGTCCCTGAGGATAAGGCAAATGCAGTTATCAACGCATCTCTCCAGCGAACGAAGAAAGAACTACAGCGGTTGCTGGGCAAGATCAACTTTTTGAGGCGATTCATCTCTAACTCTGCCGACAAAATCCAACCTTTTTCCCCACTGCTGAAGTTGCAAGGACAGAAAGAGTTTGTATGGGAACCTAAACATCAAGAGGCTTTCGACAAAATCAAGGCCTATTTAGCAAGCCCGCCAGTGCTTGTCCCTCCTAGGGCCAGATTCCCATTAAAGTTGTATATTTCAGTAGCTGAGGCTTCCATTGGCAGCCTACTCGCTCAGGACGATGAAGAGGGCGTAGAAAATGCCATTTTTTACCTCAGTAGGACACTCATAGATTGCGAAACTAGGTACACTCCAATGGAAAAGTTGTGTCTTACATTATACTTTTTAGCATGCAAGTTGCGGCATTACATGTTGTCCTTTACTACTTGCATCATCGCTCAAACTGATCTCGTCAAGTATATGTTATCGCGGCCTATCCTGCGAGGTTGCATTGGCAAGTGGGTGCTCGCCTTGTCGAAATTTTCGCTACAGTATGTCCCACAGAAAGCTGTAAAGGGGCAAGCCATCGCAGACTTTCTGTTGGACGTGCCAACAGTGCGAGATTTAGAGGTTGCTGCTGAAACATTAGATCGCCCGGACTTGGCGTGCTTGCCCGAATACGCCGTGCTGTATCAAGCCACAGTATTACTCCAACCCTGGGTGTTATATTTTGATGGCTCAAGAACAGATACACTGGCAGGGGCATGGGTTATTTTGGAGAACCCAGCCGGCGATCGTTTTTCCTATTCTTTCCAGTTAGAGTTCCGGTGCACTAATAACCAAGCAGAGTATGAGGCCCTTATTATAGGATTAGAGGTGTTGGCGGAACTAGGTATCAGAGACATCCAGGTCCGCGGAGACTTTTAGCTCGTAATCAATCAGCTACGCGAGAAGTTCAGGTGCACAAGCTACCTGCTTGCACCGTATTTGGATCGTGCACTTGAGCTTTTGGACCAATTTGATGACGTGGACTTGGAACATATTCCTCGCGAGCGCAACTTTGCGGTCAATGAGCTCGCCCAACTGGCTACTGGCATTACTTTGAAATATGGCGTTCGCGAGCGAATTCTAAAAGTCGAGCGACACACGTTGCCTTCATGGCTTGCGCGGCCTGACCCACCTGATGAGCCAATGGTGGGTGTTCTAGATACTATTGATGTAGATTGGCGGGTTCCTTTAATCGCCTACCTTAAGCAGCCAGACTCCTATACTGAAAGGAAAATACGCTTTCTCGCTCTTAATTATTTTCTCAGGAATGATGAGCTGCGGCGGCGCGACGAGGACGGCATCGATTTCAGGTGTGTATATGGCCGCGAAGCAAAGCGACTAATGCGAGAAGCTCATGCCGGTGTGTGTGGAGCCCATCAAGCCGGTCCAAAGATGCATTGGCTAATCAGAAGACATGGGTATTATTGGCCCAGTATTTGGAATGACTGCATCGCGTTCGCAAAAGGGTGCCAAGATTGCCAGGCACATGGACCAGTCCAGCACATTTCTAATATTCCCATGAAGCCTATTATTAAGCCTTGGCCAGCGCGCGGCTGGGCGCTGGATTTGATTGGAATGATTCATCCCCACTCTTCGCTCCAGCACAAGTTCATCATTGTCGCTACTGACTTCTTTACTAAGTGGGTAGAGGCTGAGCCTTTGAAGGAGGCCTCGGGTGCCACCATTCGACAATTCATCTTTAATAATATTATCTGCAGGTTTGGTATCCCTGAGGTGCTGGTTTCAGACAAAGGGGCAGCGTTTATGGGGCGCGATATGCAAGAGCTCGTCGCTGACTTGGGTATCCAGTTTATCCATTCTACTCCTTACTAGGCCAGTAACAAGATTATTATCACTTTGCTAAAGAAGATGCTCGCTGAGAATCCTCGCCAGTGGCATGAAACACTGTATGAGACACTTTGGGCTTATCGCACTTCCAAGCGGAACCCTACTGCCACCACACCCTATGCTCTGATGTTTGGCCATGATGCAGTTCTACCTTTGGAGATCAATGTTCAATCTCTGCGCGTCCAGGATCAACATCATTTGATTGGTGAAGATTATGTCCAGACTATGTGGCAGGAGCATGAGGATCTTAGCGAGAAGCGTTTAGAGGCTTTGGACAGCGTGGTGCTGGAGAAGCAGCGCATCACTCAAGCCTATGATAAGAGGACACGTACGCGGCCGCAGTTACATGGAGGGCGACCTCATTTGGAAAGCAGTATTGCCGCTGGGCGAGAAGTTGACCGACTGCAGCAAGTGGACTCCACGCAGGGAAGGACCCTTTGTGATTCACAGAATTCTGGACCGAGGGGCCTTTCACCTTAAGGATTTGGACGGCAATATCCACCGCAGCCCAATCAATGGCAGGTTCTTGAAGAAATATTACCCCAGTGTTTGGGAATTTGAAGATCCACCAGATACACTTGTTTCTGGGACAGGGGGGCAAACATAGTCTTACTTTGTTCGCGTCCTCCCTTGCATTTAGGCCTACTCAGTGGCCCCATTCTCCTGTATTCGCTTCACCTAGTAAGACTAGGGGGGCCAACCCTCTATGCATATGGGCTCTGTTTTTGCGGCCCTTAATTTTGCAGAATTAATTTTCATCTTCAAAGTTTCCATTTTCTCTATTCTTTTGACAACAAGTGTTAAGAATATGTGCAACAAGGCCTATACCAGAGGCTTTATTATATACAATAAGAATTCGACAATAGCGAAAGAAATATAATTGTATTCATAAAATAGCTTTGCGGTCAAAAGCAATACAAGTACATTCGCGAAAGTTACTTTTGCAGATTACAAGGCCAAAAGTGGCTAAAAATCATGGAATTTCAGATCTTCTAAGAGCTTCTGGATCTTCTAGGTTTTTTGTCAGGAGGGGGTCAGTGAGATGATCCCTTTGACTCTTCCTCTCTTCACCCTCCTTGAACCTTGGCTGCAGCTGTTATCATTTGTACTGCAAGGAGAGGGAAGGAAATAATTATCCCAATCTCTCCTGTCGTCCATCCTCCGGGCCGAAAGTGGTCATCAGAGGAGAGTGCAGCCTAGTTTCCCCATCTCCCTTCCGGACAAAACGAAAGTTTGATCCGTTAAATTCAGGAGGTAGGGCGCCGAAGAAGAGCATATGGCCTTGGGTGGCCTCCCACCCTTCTTCGGTTTGCTCCGCGCGAGGAAACCTAAGGAGAGGTACTCCTCAGAATGTGGTATCCCGCGTTAGGAGCGCCGCGTGTTCTTCAGCCTAACTGAAACCGCTGAATTCCATCCAGGATGTCAAAAGACCAAAGACACGCGGTGGACCTGAGATTAAGCCATAAGGCCTACCTAAGAACTGAGATTTCGCCATAAGGCTTAAGATTCAGAGGCTAGAGGTGATGTCGTGGGGGGAAGATTTCAGGAAAAGAAGCAGGGCTTGCAAGGTTATTTCTGGGTAAGCCATGGTTGTGCGTATCTTCGTTTCCCCTAGTGCAGATATTTATAGGGCCAACCTCAGTGGCCTCTGCCCTTTGATGGACAGTTGAAGTTGATTCAACACCATCAATAGAGCCATCAATAAAAATTGAATGCTGTGACCTCAGAAATGAAGGAAAATTAAGGACACGTGGGAAACGGAACGGTCTTCAAGGAGGTAACCGTTCCACTTCGAGATTATCTTTTTGAAACTGTTTTAATGTGCAGTTAAGGCAGAGTTGGACACTTTGTTGCCTATGAAAGTAAAGGAGAACTTTGGGCTAGCAAAGTGGGCTAAATAAATAAATAACTATTGATATTAATATTAATTTTGTTCATATTACAAGAATAATGGGCCTAACACTAGAGGCCTAAAGCCCTCGGCTCGCATAAGTTAAGCAGAGGAAATGTTCATCCAGATGAAAGCCAGCGTCGGTGGTGGCTTGTTCGGCTTGTTGGGCTGCCTCGCGAGCCTGGGCCAGGTTTGGAGACAGCGTCTCAGAGGCGGCTAAGGGTTGCTCCAGTTGGGGTTCTTCATGGGCAAGCTTGGCCCTCACAGCGGTTAATATATTGGGCCTGAAGATCCTGGATCTGGGACTGAAGGTGATTCTCTGCGAGCTTCAAGTCCCTAATAAGGGTGGCCCGCTCACCCAGGAAATCTCGCAAATCATCCATCTATTGGGTGATGGCCTGATAGTGTGTCTGGGCCTGCCTGGCCTGCGCCATCGCGACAGTTTTCTCATTGAGCCACCTAGGGAGATCCTCTAACAGCTTGTCTATATCTCGGAATTAAGCTTCAGTTATGGCACCCTCGCGGAGAAGTACTCGGAGGTACTCTAAAGCTCTCGTGGGAGCGCCGGGCGTCAGAATGTCACGGCCCAGGAGACGGCGAAGGCCTTCTCTAGCATCATCCACAACTCCAGGTGGAGTCACTTAGAGCACCGAGCCAACCGTTCTAGTCTGGTAGGAGGTGCTTGCGGTGGAATGGGAACGACAATAGGAGCCTCAAGAGGCTCCGCGACAGGAACTGCCTCCGGCACAGGCTCAGGGTTTTCTTCTTGCCCTTCATTGATTACTTGGAGGGCATGGGAGGCAGGTTTGTTTCCCACTTCGCCTACAGCTTCTTGTTCAGCGGGATTTTCGCTAGCTATCTCCTCGGAAGCGACGGCCATCTCCTCGTTTGGAGTAAGGTTCTGACCCTAAAAAGAGATGTCAGAATATTAAAAGGATCAAGGCGGGAGTCAGAATAAAAGTTGTTATGAGAAAATGTACCTCTTCAGTAATTAGCTCGCGGGGAATTCCTGAAGCACTGAGAAGAATGGGAGTTTCTGTTGCTGCTTGTTCCTGAGCGACCTCGATAGTGTCTGGAACCGAATCAGGTGCTACTTGCTCCAGGATATTAATTGCAGTTGGTTGCTCGCGAGGGGTGTCTGGAGGTGGCGTTCTTTCTTCAGCCTCAGGCGAACTGTCATCTAGAATCTGCACTGGCACCAGAGCCAGCTGTGAATCACTCGCGGCATTGATCGGAGGTGGAGAGCTGGTAGAGTCTGGTGGCATTTGGGCTTGCAAGGAGGAGGCTTCACCGCCAGCGGAGGATGGTCCTTCCCCACTTTGCCTTAGAGGACCTGTAGATCTATGACGAACCTGCAAAAGAGGAATGTTATAGGACGGGAGCAACAATAAGTTTGTTGCTTTACATAATCATATAATACCAGTCAATCAGCGATTGGTTCATCTTCTGCCCAGGGGTCGGTCTGGGGGTAGGAGCGAATGCTCTTGCAGGCCAGAGCAGCGACGATCTATTAAGGTGGAGGGAGTCAGATTAAATTGTGAAAGAGAACATCAAGGTAATAAGCTCTATAAAGAACTCCTTACTGTCTGTGGGTCTTCATCATCAGAAGAGTCTTCGACTTCGGGCTCCATCGCTATAGCATTTTGTTTCGCGGCTTGACCGGTGGCCGGGGGAGCATCAACCGCTTGACTGCCGGAAGGCGGCAGATTTCTCCGCTGAAATAAGATATGAGTTAAGGGGGTAAAAGCAAAAGAAATGAAGTGGAGAACATGCGGAAGACATTACCTCTTGAGATGGCTCGCGGATTATGATTCCGGCTTGAGCAGGGCGCAGGGCTCACGTGGGTTGCGGAGCTGGCGCAGGTCGCGAAGGTTGTACTTCATCCTCAGGGAAGCGAGTAAGCAGTTCAACGTCAGTTTCATAAGGATACCTCAAGTCTTGGAAAAGGGTTGCGAAGAGCTCATCATCCCATTGGTTCCAGCAATTAACAGAAACTTCTGACCACCAGTGGTCGTAATCCTCAGCGGCACCGTCGACGGGGATGATTTTGTTGGCCCAGTTTGGGAGGTCGACCAGTGCGAGCATGCTTTGGGCTGGTGGAGGTCCTGTGGTGGGGCCAATTCTGCGCCAGGAGGTGTTGTAGTTCCAAGCATCATAGAGAGGGAATGGCACTAACTGGGCCAGCCAGAGTTGGCGAACGAAGTGATTAGGGGCATAAAGCTCATAGCTGAGGTCATCAGCGGCGAGCCTGATATCTGAGCAGGAGATCGAGCGGTGAAAGGCCAAGCGCACGCGATCGTTGTAGTCAGGATCCCCAGGAAGGAACCCATGTTCAAGCGGGGGCGGGAATCTTCTACTACGTACCAAATGTAAGTATGGCATCTCGTCCAGGAGGTACAAGTATAAGAAACATTCAGAATAAGGTGGGGATGTGTACCTTGCCTCGCTGAAGAGCCATTGGCCAAGAAGCTCGTCAGCCAGCGGAAGCGGTGGAATGTCCCGTCGGCGGAAATGTGGGAAATAAATTTGAATCCAGAAGTCGAGAATCCAAAAGGGGCCAGAAATGCCAGTCTCGAAAGGATGCATCGTGGCCTGGTACAAAGTGCAGTAGAGCGAGTCTAGGACAGGTTGTCCGAGGCCTACGCGGCGGCCGTTGTAGACCGTCGTGGCCCGGAAAGTCCAGGGACCAGTGGGCTTGTTAGAGGAAGTGCAGAAAATAAATTTGCAGAGCTAGTATTCCAGGAAAGCAATACCACCGGTTGCATTGTGCTCCTTGCAATAATGGGCCAGCCACCGTGGGTAGGAGCAGCGGCCGGTTTGAGCCATCGTCGAAGGGAATTTGACAGAGTCAAATTGGCTATGCACGTAGGGCTCGCTGTCGATGGGTAGACCAGTGATGGTGAGAATATCTAGCAACGTGATGCTCATCTGGCCGAATCGGAAGTCAAAAGTATTGTTGGCGGTATTCCAGAAGCAAAGAATGGCGGCCAGCGGTGAGCGATTACCACTGCGCGGAAGCTGGAAACACATATCGATGATGTTAGTAATACCCGCCGCGTTCCAACAAGCCAGATCTCGTGCTCACTCTTCGCGATACCAGGAGAGCTCCGCCGTGCTAATGGTGGGCCAGAACCCTATTTTGGCTCTGTACAGATGCGCACCCCAACTACTGAAATCTCCAGGGGTCCTTCGGAGGACTGGAATGGGTCGACGGATGGGTAGACCGTAGAGGGTGAGAGCGTCTTCTAGAATAGAATCTCGCGGGGAAGGATCCAGTCCGGTGTGGAAATTGGGGAGTCTGAATAGCAGAGGTCTCTGGACGGTGGTGTGGATGAAGCAGCGGGCACCGATGCCGGTTCACAAGCTGGTAAGGGAAATAATCAATGAAACATGCAGGGTGTTGGAGTCTGAACACCGTGAAAATAAATCTGACAAGACTTTTGCAGATTCTATTCTAGCTAGACAAATAGCATCTTAATTCTCCACTTGCTGCCGACTAATATATTATGGATTCGGCTGGGGTGCAGATCTCCATAGTATGCATATCAATTGTGTAACGGTCCTTCCAATCTTCTCCAATTCTGTGGTTCTCATTACATGACATGATCAATTTTTGTGACAAATTTAATTCATGCACGTGATCACACAGCAATCTGCATGATATGCAGATCTGCAGGGTAAAATTTTCCATATATTATAGCTTGTTTAGTTAGAGGGAGGCTTTGACTATGTTATAATCCACCCTAACACAATTTTCAATTTACATTACAATCCTTATCTCTAACTAGAAGCATTGATTTGCTAGAACTTCTAGCCTAGAAGCTTGCCTCCACTAGTGCAAATATGTATTTAAGTTTAGAGCATATGTTTTCATTTTTTCACAATTGAGTGCATTTCAATCAATATGCACTACAAAAAAAAATTGCAATAGCCACGGCGCCCTGCCGTAGCGAAAAGCTGTTTTGCCGTGGCAAAAAAGCATTTG
>BDJD01002540.1:1378-25419 GCA_002564525.1 Rosa multiflora
TCGCATATCCACATCTCGACCGTTTAGTTTTTAGGTACTAGTGTATAGATCATCTCTGCAAATTTTCAGCCAAATTGATGATCGTTAAGGCATTAATAAAGGCTTTAAAGCTAATACGGTTCAGATTGACAGATTCAGTCCGTCCATTGGTTTAAGCGAGTTAGATACCTTAATGATCATCAATTTGGCTGAAAATTTGCATAGATGATCTATACACTATTACCTAAAAACTGAACGGTCGAGATGTAGATATGCGGCCGAAAAGTGACCAAAAACTCGAACTCCACACGTTAATTTCAAAGCGGAGCTCTACTCTGGATAAAATCTGTATATATATACAGTCCGGCTAAGGTGCAGACTGTATAGATTTTCCGTTTTCCCCCACTTTCCGATCACATTTTCACATCTTAACCGTTCAGTTTTTAGGTCCTAATGTATAGATCACTTTTGCAAAATTTCAGCCAATTTGGTGATCGTTAAGGCATCCAAAACTGCAAATTACAACAATGATCTATACACTATTACCTAAAAACTGAACGGTCGAGATGTAGATATGCGGCCGAAAAGTGACCAAAAACTCGAACTTCACACGTTAATTTCAAAGCGGAGCTCTACTCTGGATAAAATCTGTATATATATACAGTCCGGCTAAGGTGCAGACTGTACAGATTTTCCGTTTTCCCCCACTTTCCGATCACATTTTCACATCTTAACCGTTCAATTTTTAGGTCCTAATGTATAGATCACTTTTGCAAAATTTCAGCCAATTTGGTGATCGTTAAGGCATCCAAAACTGCAAATTACAACAATGTACACAAACGGTTCCGGTTCGACAGATTCGGTTCGTTCGTGTAAATTACAGTTTTAGATGCCTTAATGATCACCAAATTAGTTGAAATTTTGTAGAGATGATCTATACATTAAGACCTAAAAACTGAACGATTAAGATCAAAATATGTGATCGGAAAGTGGGTGGAAACCGGTCCGCACTTGAGAAAAATCCTACACACACACACACACACACATACTAGATGGTTCCTAAATAAGCTTCCCTCATCTCCAACCCAAAACATATCTCTTCCAAGTTCCAAGTTCTAACCAGATTATATAAATGAAGGTTTTGATTAATAAAAAAAAACTTCTAATTGAAATTTTTTTTTCTAATTACCCTAATATTTACAAGAACCCAACATGAACCTCTCGCCCCTGTTATAAAAATGCCTATTTATATTTGTATAAGCTTCTAGCGTTGACTCAATTTTGATCGTTTGAAATGTGGGAAACAAAACTTTCAACAATATCATCAAGCTTTGTTTGCACAAACTCAATTAGTTCTCTGTCGAGAATTTGAATAAATTCGAACAGAATTTCGAATGTGCATTTGCAAAAAACAGAGCAAGTCCCTCTCACTTTCTTTCTCTAAGCAGCAAAGAGCATCCACAACGTAATAGAACTCTGATCCATACATATGCACTGCACTCGCTGCTTTGTAAGTTAAGAGCTCCAAATCACCTGTTGCAAATAAAATCCAATACATCATTTTCGGCTATTTTGGTTTGAACAGATGCATGCAAAAAAATAAAAATAAAGGGGCTTACAGTCATTCCAATTTGAAGAGATGTTAGTTTTTTTTTTTTTACCCTCTCAAATACTGTTAATAAAAAATGCTCACTAAGTGATCCAGATTGAGATAACTGTGCAAAGCTTGCCTAGACAGAGATGAGCCTTCATTGTATAGAAACTGGGACAACTTGGGGATAAAGGTGATATATACCTGCTGCAATCTCTGATGCAAGAATATCATGGCTGAAGTGCCGCGTAGACCACCATCTACAGCGCAATTTCCAATTCTTTCCAGATTGTCCCTTTATAAATATTTTCGGGGTCTTATTGAAAGAAACAGAGTACCGTGGTTTATGTCCACCTTCATTTCCATTCAGACACACCGACATCCTGTCCTCTTCATACTGAGAAAGCTTCAGGAAACACATAGCATACTCTCTCCATATGTTGTATTCAGCATTGGTGGCATCTAAATGCAAAGCTATCATTTCAAGCAGGGACTCAGGACTATAATCATCTGCAAAACATCATAAGAGACATTTTGTTATAACAAGATATAATGAATTTAAATTATAATGCAGATCTACTTCTTGTTACATACAAAGATTAAACTTACTGCTTTGCATCTATTATAAAATTTATGGTATGGTAATGGAGAGTACACTCACGGTTAGATGGTTTTACAGAAAGTTTGCAATTTTCAAATTTTAGTTAATCTGTCAATCACAAAGATGGAAGACCATAAAAGGACGAGACGTATTAATTATGAGTTACTAAAAACATAGACCCCACAAAATCAAAGAAAGAGCAAATACAATTGGCAGGATTTTACGAAATGGAATCAAGTTATCCCCAGTGACCAAAATATTAGGTAACTCCGTGAGACATTTACTACCTGGCACACTTGGAAAGGAGAAAAAAAGCTCATACTTCAAGAAAATAAAAAAATAAAAAAGATTGTTCAAATCAAAACTTAGTTTGGGAACCAGGAAAACAGCTATTCCCTCACTAGTAGGAACATGGTTTCATTTCCCAGAATGTCCGAGTAAAAATTAACACAGCAAACTAGTAAAATTTTGATGGGTTCCTATCACTTCCAAACATTTGGCCGTCCAGGGGAGTTTAAAACTTAAACCAGACAAAGTTTTTACTCATTTGCTACAGAAACATTACATGACTGTAAAAGTATCTTGGTTCCATGCCCTCAAAGTAATTTTAAAGACAATAGTAATCACATGAATGCTAAATAGTGAACAGACTAGTCTTTAAGTATGTAATAATGATCTTCTACCTGATTGGAACTTGGAACAAATATGGACTTGACTATTGTTTCTCCTAGACTATGTATAGGATTAAACTGAAAAAGAATATGTACCATTTTGATGCAACAGAACAAGCTTTTCCAATGAATCGGAACATGTAGGATCCTTCCTTAAGTTTTCCTCCAGACAAGTGGAAAGCACAGGTTTGTTATTAGAATCAAATTGCTGCAGAAGACTAGACCTTAATCTGTCCAACATGTAGACATTAGAGCATAAGTACAATTCATAAATCATAAGCAACATGAGCATGAACTAACTAGCATGAGTAGAAAATTTTAAAAATTCTCATGTACATAACTAAAGCAACACAAATTAGAAAACATGTGGAATTAAGGTAGTATCTGCTCTATTGAATGAGCATTGTATAGGCATTCCATAGGATATTCCAGTGTTTTATTGATGAAAAAAAATAATAAAAAAAGGAATCACCAGTTTCACTAAATTTTCATCAAAATAATAATATTAATTATGATCCTTGCCAAATTTCAATTCTTCCTAGTTTACCGTATAATTCTCCACAAATATATTTTATTTTGATTTCATTCTAAGGTAAACCTGCTAACAAACAATCTCCACCTAACTTATGCTTGTTATATATCATCAAAATTGATCAAACTGCCAAGACCATATTTCACATGAAAAACCATCAGAATTTTGAACAGTGGAAAATCCAGAGTTAATTCTCAGGCAAGTTTCAAGACAAGGAAATTTATCATGCAAACTCGTATCGAATCTCAATAATCTATCAGAAGTTGTAATGCGATTGGGTGAGATAATCTGGATGACAAAATGGAGATTCAGTGTTTTATATAAGCCAATTTTTTATGAAAGAAGCATTATCTCAATTTTGGTTTAGGTCATGATAATAGCCATCAGCCTAACATCATCAAATTCAAATATCATTAGTCTGTTGGTAATCGTCAAACTCTTAATAAATCAACTCCTGGGATCTAGTTTCTACGGTTCAGAGAACCAAACATACCTGGTCTAATCTAATTACAAGGAAACCAGATTGCCAGTCATTGTAAAAAGTGCAGAGGTGTGTGTCCTGGCCGGTTTAAATGAAGTGTGCCTTTACCTAATGAAACTTCTTTTCTGTGAATGTAAAGTTTTGTTTTCAAATAAGTTGTGCCTCCACCCATATGGTACATAGGACTATAGGAGACATTTCTAACATTACTTATTTCAAGTTTACTGGTTTTATATTCTATTTTTCTACAATAACTCTCTCCTTGTAAGGACACTATTTTCCGACTGAGAAGTGCATCAATTTTTAACTCCCACTGTACTACCTTCAATACTATCAAGTATCAACTTACCTCCCAGACCACTCTGGAAGTAACAATAGCAGTCAAACCCTAGGGTAAAAAGTTACATACATATATATATATATATATATTGCTTTCACCTTTTATCCCTTTTTTCTAGAATCAAACTACCAAAACTTAATTTCCTTTTTTGTATTTTCACTCTTTACAATTAACTCTGAGAAGTAAAGATAGAAACAAAGTTGGTAGATAAAGTAGTACCGAGTAGGCAGCGCTGTGTTTGAAACATTACAACAATATTCAATCTCATCTAGGGCCTCTTTAACTTGACCTCCAATCAGCAACAGCTGCCACACACAAAAAAGAAGAAAAAAAAATGAAAAAAGACGAAAAGAAAAAGAGCCTGAGAGTATAAAATACATGAATTCTAGTACGTACTATAAGCTATAAGCTTGTAACTATCAGTAGATGCAACGATGAATGCTCTTATATTCCTCATTAAAAACAGATTTGACAGGGGAAGTCTATTTTCTCAATAAAAATATCAGACTAATGGTTGCATGTACATTAACCCAAAATTCTAACAGGAAGACCACAAAATTTACATGTATATTTTCACAGAAATCAAATAAAGATAATGTTACTTCTTTACTAAAACAAGTGCTCACCTGTATCAAAGGATGTAAGGCTACCAATACCGGGGGTGAAGAGTGAAGAGCATGTCGTAAGTACTTCACCGCATCCTTGTAATAGTCATTAAAAATATTCTTATCTTCATGATTATCGAGAGACTCTGGCAATCGTATTGGCAGTAACAGTGACTCCAACCCCTCTGGCATTATGAATGACAAATCCACTATAAATATAAGTCCATGAACTAGTAACAAATAGAACACAGATATATGAAGCTAATAAAGTCCTAAGAATATCTAGACTACACACACAAACAGAGCATGCACACACGCGCAAACACACACACACACAGAGACTAGATTTGGTTTTGTTATCCATGAACTATAATGCATTTGGTTTTCATTTTGTTGAATTCCAAATTTTCGTAAGGAAGATGTCATCCTGCACTCTTATCCATTCTTTACCACTCACTGCTTCTATCCCTTATCAGTTATTATCAATAGATGGTATTTCTGAAAAACTTGAAATAGAAGGAGCTGAAGATGACACTTTTATAGTATGGATAACAGCTCCTTTTAAATATACTGGAATATCAAAGCTACTAAAATCAGTATCTGATAATCGTGCAAAGACTCTACTAGAAAATTTGCATTCGGTGAGCAGCGTAAACAAACAATTAAATAATTCAAAACTAAATTAGAGAAGTCGTTCATTTCCCCTGATGCACATAGACCAGTAGAGGGACAAGCCATATTTTTCCTTATACAAAGAAATCCAATTACTAAACGCAAGTACTACTTCAGTCAGAATGAAGGAAATTTTATTCTTACCAAGTTCAGAGAAAATGGGAGCATACTGCATTTGACCACCATGATCAGATAAAGCAGCTTCATCTTCTGAATTTTCAGCAGAGTCCGCATAGAAATTTTGGGTCTCAAATTTCGGTGGAGAAATTTCTACTTCCATGTCAACAACCTCCACAGAGATCTCTCTATGTAAGCCACTGTCAGCATCAACAGCAACAATAGGTGGTACATTCTCTACTTTATCATTCATGACAGAGGTGTCTGAATCACAATGAATGGCGCTACCAGCCTCGTTACTGTTAATAGAGCCATGCCCCTCTGAGGCTGCAACTAGTTCATTTGATTCCCTAGTGTAAAACTGGTCAGCCTCCCTCCACTGCATCTCTTTTGGGAGCTTGGAATACCACAATTTCTGGAATGTCAATCCGACAATCATATTTCGAAGAGGGTCATTTCGAAAACCATTTGGTTGCATGAGACTGGAAAAAAAAATGAAAAGCAAATTCATTCAGAATTTCAGATGATGTATATCATATGGTATTGCCTTAGAGATACCATTTGCAGCTAAAGTAAAAGTAGGTAATTTGACAACTCCTATTGCTTACACCAATAGTCTTCCCTCAAATATTACATTATAAAAGATGAAAATAACAAACAATAAAAGAACTTCATCGAAAAAAAAAAAACACGAATAGAAAAAAGATGATTATTCCACATATTGTAAATAGTATCAAGGGAATGCAAACTATATGAAGTGCAAACAGAAACAGAACATGGCATACTGGGGGAAAAACAAGTTGAAAACAAAATTATAAATACACATAATTACATATACATTCTTATAACATGGTCCATAGTACACTAGAAACCTCATTCTCAGACAAATCGATTTGGAACAGAACTTAACTAGCTTGCAGAACAAAAAAGAAGTAAGCTTTAAGTTAAGAATCAAAACAAGACACCGAACTACTCTAGCAATAATGAAACAGAAACAAAATAGATTTCTAAAATGTTCCGGCTACATTAGACTTCTACATTACGAAAGCAGGGTATTCTGATTCAATTCCTCACTCAAGCACAGTAAACCATTACAGTAGCAAATTTTTGCAACTAGTCAACCCAAAAATAACAACCTTACCCGAAAGCACCAGCTTCAGCCTCCATAAGATTCCCTTTTGCAAGCGAGAGCGAGACTCGCTCAAGTTCAACAGCATGTCTGTACTGCACAAAAGCAAAAACCTTCATGGCTGAACAAATACTGAAACCATGTGCATAAGTAAAACACAATGCAAATACTCCATACCTCTTCTAACTCTGCCTTCATCTTACCATTCTTCTTCTCCCAAGATTCAAACACATTCTTAATCCACACCTCCTTGGAGAAATTACCAGGTAAACGCTCCTCCTTTTCCATCTCAGACAACCTCTCCACCATTTCCAGCAAAACCTGGCGCCCAATCCCAACAAACAAAACCATCACATTGTCAATTTCACCCCAAAATTATTCAAATTCAAAACCAGGGGGCTAAACTAAACTCATTACCCAATACATGAAGCGGTTGTTCGCCGGCGACCTGTCGCTGGCTCCGCCGCCGAGCAACACGCTGAGGACGCCGCTGGCGTCGACCCAGTTGTGGTGAATCACGAGCTTCCGGAGAAGCTTTTCGAGCTTGGCGCGGTGCACCGACCTAGGTTTTGTGGCGCCGATGCCGAGCAGAGTCGACGGCTTGCTTAGTGATAAAACGATGCGTTTTAGGTGCCCCGACAGTGCTGCCTCGCCGCCGTCGTCGGTGTACTTTCTTTTCCGGCTTTCGGGAATAATCGGAATTTCTGGTATGGGAGATTCAGCCATGGCAGCTAAGCGGCCGAGGGTTTTGGGTTTTGGGGATTTCAAAATTTATATATACGGGGTAAGAAAGATAAACGTGGTAATTAAGTGGGGTAAGATTTAATTACTACAGTAAATCCCTCAGACTTCTTTTGCTATTTTACACAATGGTGCTTCCAATTCTTGAGTTGTATTTTGTGCGTATGAACACCGTATCTTTTAAGAATACTTGCCCAATTTAGTTAACATCAATGGACAACGTACAAATGGTTTTTTTGAGGGGTTTTGAATGAAGGGTAACAACAGTGCAGCTATTCAATTGCTTAGGAAGATGGAAGAAAGAGGTTGTAACGCTGATATGGTTATCCATAGCACGAAGTCGACAGTCTTTGTAAGGATACACTGGTTGTTGAAGCATTGAATCTCTTAGCTGAAATGGCTAGTAAGGTACTGTTTTGTGGATTGTTACTTACACATGTTTGATTCGTGGAGTATGCAAATTAGGAGAGTGGAAAGAAGCTACAAGGTTGTCGAGAGAAATGGTGAGAAATATTTTTTTTTTCGAATGTATGGACCTTCAGTGTCTTGGTTGATGCACTCTGGAAGGAGGGGATGGTCGTGGAAGAAGTGTGGTTGAGATGATGATTCTAAGAGATATTGAGCTTGATGTAATCACGTACAGCTCACTTACGGATGGTTACTGATGATTTTTATATTAATAAATGGGTACTGTTAGCATAAAAAGATTGATGATGCCAATAAGATATTTCAGGAAATGCATGGCATGGATGTTGTTCCAGATACCATTACTTTTAACACTCTTATTGACGGTTATTACAAAACCGGAAGAATAAAAGAAGCAGAAGAGTTTTTCTCTCAGATGCAAGGTTGTGGCCAACTTCCAGATGTTCAGACTTGTGCTATTTTACTGGATGGCTTAGTTAAGAACCAACAACTTTTTATGGCAATGGAATTGTTTCGAGAGAAGGAAGGCAAGAAGTTGGAACTAAATATTGTAATCTGCAAATATTATTATTGACTGTCTGTGCAAAGCTGGAGAAATTTAATACGCAAGAGATTTCTTCTGTGGTTTATCATCAAAAGGACTTCAACCTGAGGCGTGGACATATAATATAATGATTCATGGACAATGATGTCCTAGTAAGTGAAGCAGAAAAGTTGCTTGGAGAAATGAAAGAGAGAGGCTGTCTTCTAGATGGTTGCACCTATAACACAATTGTACGAGGTTATATCAGTAACAAAGACATCAAGGGCTATGGGATTTATTCAAGAAATGGTGGAGAGGGGTTTTTCTGCAGATGCATCAACTACGGAGTTGATAGTTGATTTATTGTCTAAGGACAAAGTAGATCTGCCTTTGTTGCCATTGTAAAATATTCATAACAAAGTTAATTTGAATATTTGAAACAGAACCAGCATGAGATGGAAATCTAAGACTGCTGCACCTTATGATAACCTTGTATGTACTGCATATGTTATATATAAATCCAATTTTGACTTGTTTACTACAGTTCCACCATGTTCATTGACTTGTTTAGCTCTCGATTCCATTGCCGCTTGTATATCGACTTTGTATTTTATTTCTTTTGACTGGTTATGTATACTGAAGATCAATTAAAAGAATTTTTTTTTTTTTTTTTGCGTGAGTAAAGGACCTGGTATCTTTCTAAATTGAAGTATTTAAAACCTTATTCTATTCTCATTTCTCTTACAAATGATGAGACAATGATAGTTCTATGTCTTCTTTATCTGTAAGATATACTGTGATTAATTGTATCATGAATATAGGGTTCTCTGACAGCTTGTTGAGCTTTGTTGAAAGTAGGGGGGTAGGATCGCAGAGTTCTCTTTTCATTTGATAATTAATTTGGCTCAAGGTCTGTTATGTAAAGCAATTAAAAGACTTTCTAGATTCCATGTTTCAAAGAGCCAAGAAAGAGTGCTTTCTGTGTTTTCATTTTTCTTTGTCTTGTTTGGAACTTTGTAATGATTTGGTTAAGATAGCTGGAGATTGATTTGGTTAATGAGTTTGTTTCAGAGGTTGAGGGTGATAAATCAGAAGTGGACAATCTTGCGAGGCTCTACCCTCCCCCTATAATTTCAATAACAACCTGTTGAAAATTATTGAGACTGTTTTAATTAATCATGTTTTTGCTCATTTATGAGAGCTCTTCTCTCATGGAGAACAATAATCTGGATATGTTTTCTTGGGTTGTGGAATTGGAATTTCCTTGCCGTGACCGTAGAAAAAGTATATCACTTCTCAGAGAAGCTTTGGCGCCTAGAAAGTTTGGGAGGCATTTTCACTCTCTAGGGACTAGGGTGCTGGTTATATATGTTTCAGAAAGCCAAGCACCTGTTTCACTCTCTAACTTCTACCCAGTTTTCATTGTTTTGTTAGTGTAATTGAACTGTGTTGGGTGAGACCCTATCTCTAAATTTCTCTTGGCATTGGTGTTGGTACTTGGTAGTTGATTATAGTATCTGCTCAAAATTGGATGGGAAGAAAACACTAACTGAGGTTTTATGAGTGCCTGCTGTGGTATCTGAATATTACTAGTTCTTTCTCCAAGTCTCTCATTACTGCCATCTGGTATTTGTCCAGTATTCTCAATCTCAATGCAGGGGTATATTTATTCTGTTTCTGTTTTGATAGTGTAATGTATAAGTATTGGTCATTGGGGTTCGTCAAAGCTTCTCAGGTCTTTACAAAGGTGATAAGTGATGCAGAAGGGAGAACAGATGACAAATTTAGACTCCCAACTGATCGTGGCAGTGAGCTACAATGGAAAATGCGACCTTGTGCAAGCATGCAAAAGCATGTTTCAGAAAATAAAGGACGGCCTTATTCAAAGTCAGAGATATCAAGGGAATCTTCATTTAACAGGAACTGGCAAATTCTTGCTGTGGCAGTTGTCCGGCCTACTTTAGTGTAGATCTACTGTTCTTGGAATCTGCTCTCGGCCTAATTTTTGGAAAGCAAGTTTTTTCATGCCATGATCTCATTTCATCAAAGGCAGAGGGGTTTAAGATAAATATCAAATCAAGTATTGGGTGAGTACACATAATGGAAGTACTTAATTACCTATGAATTTATTATTTATGCTCTCACTTGTATGATTAATTCTGAGATTCTAATTTGCTGGTAGTTTTACAACTAGGGGAGGGTACGTACAGTATAAAAGACAGTTATTGTTGGAGCTCCAGTTGTTGTTCTAATTATGCTAGGTAGTCCACTTCTTCTTATGTTACCTCTCTTGGCTTTACCAAGTGCGAATCTTTAGAAGCTACTTTTCTACATTAAATCAAGTGTATATGTTTTCAGGCTAAATTGAAAATTGTCAAAAGATGACTCAGTAGACATATGCTCATATATTTAGAATAATTGATTATGAAAGATTAGAACAGCGAATCAACAGAGTCATTTCAATATCTTGTCACATATTGGATTCAGAAGTTGATAATGAGGACTGCATGAGGACTACTTGATAATGGATACAGTCATTTCTTCTTTATTAGGTTCGTTTAATGCAACTGAAGCCATTTAAATGACAATATGTGTCTACGGATTATGTAACCTTCTCCATTTTCTGCCCTACAATATTCCTAAAACTGGTGGCATTCAGCTTTAACCTTTTTGGCTCCGATGCTGCACCAATTGGCAAAAGAAATTGTGAGATTAAATCTTGTTCTCTTAAAAGCCAATACAGAATATCAAATAAACCATATATGAGGCTCAGGTGTTTACCTTGAGATACTTCTCTTGAACAACATATTGAAATCATATATATGCACACAACAAAAGCCATGGTGAATAGACAGACTTGGTTTAAATTTAGAAGTGTTAGGAGTCAGTATTCAAGTTTTGGTACGTGTTTACTACGAATAAGAGCAAGCAAGAGAACAAAGTATTTGCATCCATAGTAGAAGTATTGATACTGACGGCATGTTATAGCAAGTTCTTTCAAAAGCGATGCAACTTTGAGAAGATTCAGAGGAGGCAGCGGATTACCTTCCTCACTTTTACTTTGGTATGAAAGGAGGTCCAAGTTCAATTGCCTGAGATTCCCAAATGTTGGCAAGCTTTGGGGTATTTTCTGCACATAAAGGTTTAACCATGAAAGTTAAAAGGCACCAAATCATTAATTTCATGCTTTGGTATCTGTACTCAAAATATCAATAACCAAGAGAACAATTACTATAATCTAAGAACTAAAAACTCCACAAAAAAGTAACTATTTTTGCAGAATAAAAAACGTGCATGTTGAAACACTACATGCGGCAATCCTAACCTATAAAAATCAGAAAACATTCCCAAACCATTAAACACCAAATTCATTGAAAAAAATAACAAAGAATAGAACACAGTTCAAGTTCAAATATTTGGTCCCCTTACAACAGAAATGAAAACCTATATTTAGTCCCTTTTTTGGATTATTTATTTGATCTCTAACAAATGTAAATGGCAAATATGATGTGCTAAGGCCTAATTATTTCAACAAAGCTTTCAAATATTCGATCAGATATCTTTCTACTTAGCAATATCAGTTTGCATCCTATTATGAGTTAACTTCTCAATCCATGGTGTGTCAGATCAATTACTGCACATTATTGTTAATAAACAGTATGTATGAAAATGCTATGCAAGTGCAGGGTACTCAGTTGAATCTAATGCATATGTGGCTAACTGTGATAAAATCTTTCTTCTGTGCAATTTCATTGACATAGAGCAATCCAATTAGAACCTGCAAAGGAGTTGGAGGAAAATGTAAAAATGTCCAGTCAAATGAACCTGATCCATTTTTACACCAATACGTAAAAGAAAATAATATGAAAAGCCCATGTACCAAAGAAAGAGTATAAGTCCATCTCTTCTGGAAATTAAAAGCAAATAAAGCCCTTTGAAGCTTTGAAAGGTAGAGGAAAAATGATCACAAAACATGATCCTTTTCCATTCATGTAGTGTATTGAATTCATATAGTGGATAGAAGCTTTAGACAAAAACAAAAAAACAACTGAATGTACAGCAACGAAGAAAAATAATTCTTCTTGCTAGTAGAGCCTAGTAGAAATGTAGAATGTTACACATTTCATAGCATTTTCTCAAAACGACATCCCACCAAAACCAAGGAGTATTTAGAGGATCTGAAAATTTAACTTATTTGTCAACTTTCTAAAAATGATTTGTGGGTGTGGATTGGAGTAAGTTGCATTACTTTCTGTAAAACTAGAAATCAAAACCTGAAAATTGGAATTCAACTAATTTTCCCAAATTTGATCGCATAAAGCTCAGCTCAAATGCCAACCTACACAACCCAAATAGAAAAATACTCAATCACCCACAAAACCAAAGCCGAATAACCAAACCCATATATACTGAAAATACTGGGATGAAACTAAAAAGCCTAGAGGGGGGTGAATAGTCTTTTCCTACAGAAACCACAACTTTTCTTTAATTCAAAAAACCTCAACAAGAAACGTTAAAGGATTGAAACATATATATGAATCCCTAAATATAGCAGTGTAGATAAAGTGCATAAAAGAAGGGGGGTGAAATTTGCACACCCCCTTTTACATTCTGCACACCCTTTCCAATATTTTAATATTTTCTGATGTTCTCTTATGTTTGTTTCCCATAATACCCTTCTTCTCCAAGCACTCAGTCGATGGCCCAACTTTGCTTCTCTCCTCCTTGAATCAGCTCTGCTGGAATTTGGTGTTGCAGGTTCGGAAAGCTGATAAGCGACGGATTCTGCGGTCTTGCAGCACATCCACGTCGTCGCCGATGAGCTGGATCAGCGGAAGCGAGATTTGCGACTGTACATGAACATCGATGACTCCGCCATGGCCGGCGACGACTTCCGCAACGCGCGGTGGAGGACCGTGCCGTTCACGCACCCATCTACACTGGAGATGATTGCCATGGAAGCCAATCTCAAATCGATCGCCGACTAGCTGGATCAGCGGAAGCGAGATTTGCGACTGTACATGAACATCGATGACTCCGCCATGGCCGTCGACGACTTCCGCAACGCGCGGTGGAGGACAGTGCCGTTCACGCACCCATCTACACTGGAGATGATTGCCATGGAAGCCGATCTCAAATCGAAGATCAAGTCCGATTTGGAGTCGTTTCTCAAAGCCAAGCAGTACTACAACCGACTCGGCCGCGTCTAGAAGTGAAGCTTCTTGCTTTACGACCCCTCCGGCACGGGGAAATTCAGCTTTATCGCCGCCATGGCCAATTTCCTCTGCTACGACGTCTACGATCTCGACCTCTCTAGGGTTAAAGACGACTCAGAGTTGAAGATGCTTCTTTTACAGACCACGAGCAAGTCGGTGATCCTCATCGAGGACCTGGATCAGTTCTTCGCCGAGAAATCAACGGCGGTCAGCTTCTCCGGCATATCGAACTTCATGGACGGCTTGCTCAACTCGTGCTACGCCGAAGAGAGAGTCATGGTGTTCATGATGAACTTGAAGGACCAGGTCGACCTGAATTTCCTTAGACCGGGTCCGATCGACGTCCACATCCATTTTCCTTTTGAGTCGGAAATCGCGATCGAAGACCTTGAACCGGGAGCTTTGAACTGCGTCGGAGTGGCTGTCCGTACAGAAAGCAGTGGAGAAGAAGATCGAGTGTGGGGATGATTCTGTGGTTGTGGTGCGTTTCAAATGTTTCAATGGTTTTAATGGTTGAGTCTTTGGGTGTTGGGTGTGATGTAAAGATTGAGTCTTTGGTAATGGTGGGTTGGTTTTAAAGGTTGAGTCTGTTAATGGTGAGTTTTTTTTCAGAGGAGGAAAGAAGAAGAAGAAGAAGAGAGAAGAAGAGAGGAGAGAAGCAAAGTCGGGCCCTCAACTGAGTGCTTGGAGAAGAAGGGTATTATGGGAAACAAACATAAGAGAACATCAGAAAATATTAAAATATTGGAAAGGGTGTGTAGAATGTAAAAAGGGGTGTGCAAATTTCACCCCCTAAAAGAAAGGTAAACACAATTACACAGCAATCAAGAGACACCAAAATTATTTGTGTAATAAAAACCTCAAAATGAGGAAAACAACTGAGGGGCCTTAACTCTCTAAAGCCTTAGTGAAAAATGATTCACTTAATAGAAAGATACGAGTTCTCTTACAAACAACTAATAGCACTGACCTCGTCTATACTTACTAGACTCATTCTAGAAGGCTATATGATCACGTCTTCGTAAATCTTCTCCACTGATGAACTGCTCTCACTGGTAGGATTGACAGATACTGACCTTGACCTTTAATCTTCTTTGCACATCAACAACTCCAACTGACCTCGAGAGTACTTGATATGCAGTATATGATTGATAAATGAAAAAGTGTTTAACTCAACAATCTACTTTAATATGGAACAAGTAGATTACTGATACCATTTGAAGCACATCGCTATTCAAAGATGAATGATCGAAGCCTTTTTCTAAATCACAATGGATGAATACAATATTTTTCCCATCAAAGGCAAGCACAATGAACGCATTTTATTGCTGTTTATAATATGCAGACTCCCCCTATAATATGTTATTTATAATATGCAGACTCCCCCTAAAACCTTGGACAATAAAGAGACCAAAACCTAATTGACTCCTTATATGGAAGGGACATATCCTAAAAAGATATTCTACAAATAAACATGATTTTATCCCTAATAAGAAAGATAGACTTAACAGAACAAATCATGTAGAATAAATATCCTTTTACAACTTAATGACTGACAACAATAATGTAAAAAATATCTCCTAACTAAAGAAATCGAACACATACCAACTCATATATTCTGACCTAACTGGGATTGCAACATATGCATCAATCCCAGTATGCATGACAACAATAATGTAAAAAATATCTCCGAACTAAAGAAATCGAACACATACCAACTCATATATTCTGACCTAACTGGGATTGCAACATATGCATCAATCCCAGTATGCATAAAGACACAAAACGTATGAGATGCATATGTAATTACCTGTGAAGTACCTTGAGGAGTCAACTGAAGCATTGAGTGCATTGAGTTTTTTTCTTTTCATTCAACTAGGTCTTCACTCCAATGCTTGACACACTTATAACTTAGACCTAAGACTCTAGGTTTTGTATTAGGAAGCCAATAAAATCTATACTAATATATGCATCATCCAAAACCGCATGCATCGAAGTTCAAAACCAATCGACCAAATAAGAACCTTACCTGGAGTTCAGGTAAAGATGGTTCTATGATGGATAAGAAGAGACACCCAGAATCCCTTTTCCAGATTATCCCTCCCCATCTCTTTGTGTACAGATACAAAGTTTATCCATTGCTCTCCCTATACCAAAACTCTTTCCTCTATGCCTTTCTCTTTCTGCCTGCATCAAACAGCCACAAAAAATCTCACTCTCATTATGAGCCTCTATCTCTCTCTGATAGTGGCAGTCAGTGTCATAGGAAGCGGACAAGTGGAGAGGTCAATTTTGTGAAATCAGGCTGGAGCCAAGGGCAAAACAGTGAGTTCACTATTCATTTTAGAAAAAGACAAACAACATGAACAATGTTTTCCCGTTTGAGCTTTAGTATAAAGTATAATGTGAGTGAAATGAGGAAGAAAAGAAGTAGGAGAAGGTGAAGAAAGTGAGAAATTATGAAAAGGTGAATGTGAGAATTGATAGGAAAAAATTGCTATTTCTTTTTAAAAAAATAGCTATCACAAATAATTATAAATAAGAAGAAGGAAAGAATTGTTGGCTCGATAAAGAACAGAAATTTCAAGTTTGAAATTTGAACATTTCAATCATCCATGCATGTGGGCAAGCTCTTGCTTTCAAAAGTCTAAACAAAGGTCTATATTAGACCATCAATAAACTTTAGACCCTAAATTTAATTTTTGGTATAGACCCAACCCATCATTGGAGATTGATTTTGGGCAATAAATGTCTATAATTTAGACTATGAGCCTACCATTGGAGAAGACCTTACAGGTGTCAAATTTGACAGATTAACTCTCATGTGCCATCTACTGTGACAATAACATTTAAGTTTGAATTATTTTTCATTTCTTATATATTGCCGTTGTCACGCCCCGAATTTTGAATAACCAATTCAAATCCGAAACATGAATAATTACAATTACAAATACCAATCTAAAATTTTCTTTCAGAGTAACACACCTCACACCACTCAATATTACATAACCTAACTCCTCAATTTTCTTATTACAGCACACTCTCACAAATTCTAAATTGTAAAGATTGAAATGAAAATAACAAAACTCACAATAATGCTGTGACTCGATTGCCACTGCCTTAAGTAGCCCGATCTGCACCCTGATTCTCCTGACCTGCAGGATTATCCGCTACACCTTTTGAATGGTGTATCAGGATTGCAACAACACAAACCCGGTAAGCTTTTGACAGCCCATATGAGTAAACTTAAGAATTGCACAAATTTAAATTAACAATTTCAACTCAAGCATAGAAATTGTAGAAATATCACAATCACAACGACCACCACAAAACCACGTCACTTTCTCACTCTTATATATATATATATATATATATGTATACTTATGTATACTCATAAGATCACTCAACATTTGGCAGACAGACTAGAGCTCTAACTAATCGCAACCACCGGCCCAGCGCGAGAGCGTGCATGGTTCACGATTTAATACTATTAGTAACCACTGACTCGGTACAAGAGCGTGATTCACTAATAGATGCCATGGTCACCCCTGTGACCTATTGATCTCCACAGATCAATATATCTCAACAAATCAACAATTTATTGTTTCTCAAACAATAAAACTCAACACCTTACTATATGGTTTCCTCAACAAAATCCATCAATACATATATATTTTTTATGTAAATAGTATATGTACATAGACATTCACACATGAATGCCTATTAATACCAACTATAGATCTCGTACAATAAAGCAATAAATTCCTTTTTATACTTAAAAATCATTTTCTTACCTGTGAGCCGTAGCCCTATGAACCGTAGTCGATCGAGTTCATATTTTCCAAAACAGTTATTTAATTCAAAATAATTTCCACAAATAAACATAAATATTTAGAACTTCGGTTCGTGAATAAACCATGTGCGGTTTACTCACCTCGATACTCCCGCTGCGTCTTCAAATTAACACAATCACACCAAACTCGCTCGCCCAAGTAAAAACCGTCAATCACCTAATCAAATGTGACTTGAATTTAGCCCACAACTCATAATATAAAATAAACGACGATCTAACGGTCGGATCAAAATTATATGACGATCTAACGGTCGGATCGAAATTATATGATGATCCAACGGTCGGATCCTCACGGATCGCCCTTTGGATCATCCTCCCGAAATTATCACGAAGATCCAATGGTCCGATCTTCCTGAATAGCCTTTACTAACATCTCCTCAGATTTATATGAAAATCCGACGGTCGGATTCTCACGAATGTACTTCCAAAACACTAATTCACAATTATACGAAGATCCAACGGTCGGATCTTCACCCGTGACCACATAAAGTCATCGGGACAGTCATACGATCAACATATCAAAACTACAAGTCCATCCGACGGTCTGATCTTCACAGATCACTAATCGAACGATCGAAATCGATCGAAATGTAAAAATTCATAACTTAATCATACGATATCGAAAAATTGCGTATAATATATCGAAATGATCGTATTGAAGTATAGAATCAAAAAAATGTACAGAAACTGTCCTTGTGACCCCCGGAGGTGGCCGGAGGTGGCCGGAAATGGCCGCAGGTGTTAGAGGCAGACCGCCTCCGACCACCGCCAATGGTGTCGGGGCCAGGCTGCTCTGCTTCGTCTCATCAAGCCTAATGACTTTACTAACTAGCATGTAAGCTGAAAATGACCGGAAGGGATATAAATTACCTCGAACCAGTCTGGTTGGCCGGAAAAAACCCAGAAACCGGCGAGCTCCTAGTTCGACGTAAAAACTGCAACCTCAGGCCTCGATTTTTCTGGAAACTTGTTCAGAAACTCAAGGCGAACTCACCAAGCCAAGAATCACAGGAAGAGGTGGTCTGTAACTCGAGATACACGGATCGAAGGGTTGTTTTTCGATCTAAACCAGTCGAGCTCCGATGAACGTGAAATCGTTCTACCCAGGTCTGGTCCTTCTTGGTGCTTGTTCAGAAAGTTGAGGCAAGTCCAATGAGCCAAGAATCAAGAGGATTGGTGGCCTGTACCTCGAGATATCGAGATCGATAGCTCGGTTTCTATTTAGATAGGGCTGGCTTCCAGTTGCCACCACACACAGCGCCGCCTTGCAAGGACACTTCTGGAAGCTTCAGGAGGTTGAGGCGAGCTCGAGGATGAAGTTTGGGAAGGATTCGTGACCGGTAGCTTGAGATATCAAGCTTGGAACCAAATCGGGGTTAAACGAAACTGGGCTCTTCGCCGCCGCTGCCGGCCGTGCCGCGACCCAAGACTGCCACAGACAGCTGCGCAAGGCCGAGACGAAGCCAATGGAAGTTGTTTGGTGTCGATTGGTGGCCGGTGGAGGGAGGGAGAGAACGGAGAGCGTTGCTCTGTTTTTCTGTGTTTTTGGACGAGAGAGAGAGAGAGAGAGCCTTTGCTCTGTTTTTCTGGTGTCGGTCGAGCGAGAGTGTCGGCCGATGATTAAACAATCTCAAGCAGCCCTACAATTAAACATAATCATGAAAGGTATAGCAGTGCAATCATGAAAAGTAAAGCAATGCAATTATGTTTTTGCTTTGATTAAAGAAAACAACTGGGTATTACAGCCATTATGTATTTACGTGAATTTTGACAGATCCATTGGAGATGCTCTAAATTGTTGATTGTAAAATTTTTATCAACAAACAATGAGTTTTAAGTCTACTAATTGAGTTGATCTTGGTGTAAGTACTTTGAAAATGTTCAATACACTCAGTGTAATTGTAGTGTAGTGTCAATAAGTGTAACTTAACTGTGAAACTTTGATGCATTGAGAGGTTGGAGAGGGACTTGGATGCTTAGCAAACTATGAGTGACAATTTGACAACAAAGGTTGATGATTTGAAGACTCGATTGGGTAATGCAAACACATGCATTGGAAAATTAAAGAGGAACTTGGTCGCTAAGCAAACAGTAAGTGACAGTTTGAGAACACGAATTCGTGAGTTGGGGGATGACTTGGGTAATCAATTAGAGCAAGCATTGTTGACATCCAGGTTAATTAACTTACGTAGTTGTAAAAATTGAAATTTGTGAGAATTATAAAATTATTTGTTCTTATATGCAAACTCTAATTGTATTCTTATTTTATAATAGTATGTTGATATGTAGATGCCTTTTAAGTTTCCTTCATATGGTTTATGAGCGCACCTATTTACTACACTTATAACTTGAAGGTGTTGTTTAACTTAGTAACTTAGGCCATCTCTAACCGAAAGGGCTAAAAATAACCCTGAGGCTAAATTTTAGCCCTGAATTATGTACTATTTATCGATGTGACATCAACCGTTTCTAACCCGTCAAGGCTAAATTTTAAAAATCACATTGTATTTAATTTTTTTTTTTTTGAAAAAAATACTCACTTGATCTTGAAGATTGCCTCCACTTTGGTTCCTCCTCTTGGCATGTTTGATGCAAGAGTGTCATTTGAGGAAAAATGTGTTTTTGCCACCTAGATTTGCAACTCTCCCACGTCCTTTGTACCAAAATAGTATTTTGGATCTCCATGAATTTTTGTTGGACTTGGACCCAAAGACTATCTTCCGATTGACTTGTACCATTGACGGAATTTTGGGATACTTTCACTAAAGCAACGGTGAGTGCTATATATTCCAACGGTAACCAATTCACACTTCTTTTTGATGAACTAGCCATTTTCGATAAAACTAAAATAAATAAGAGATTAAGAATAGGGAGAAAATAAAAAATTTATAATAGAGAGATATATATGAGGAAGTAGAAGGAAGATGTGAAAAAGAATGTTGAAGTCATATGTATTTATAGTGTAAAAGTTTTTTTTTTTTTTTTTTTTAAAACTAACCAACGACTACTTATAAAAAATAAAAAATAAATAAAAAAAAAACAAAAAAAACTCAACGGCTAGCTGACGTCATGCTCCAGTTAGCATCCACTAAAGCCCGTGGGCCACCATCAATCTGATCCATTTTTTTCAAGGGCCAAAGTGCTACTCATAGGGCTATATTTAGCCCTTTAACCTCACCTTTAACCCTCCAATTTGGCCATTTGGCCCTTAAGGCCATCTCCAACCCAAAGGGTTAAAAATGGCCCTGGGGCTAAATTTTAGCCCTAAATTCTGTACTATTCATTGATCTGACATCAACCGTCTCCAACCCGTCAAGGCTAAATTATAGCCCTAAAATATATTTTAACATTTTGGATTGGTTATATATATATATATATGTGCTTATTTTAAAGTCAATTGACTTATAGTAATTGAAATAAATTATATGATAAAAAATATTTTTTTCGGTTGTATTTTTTTTAAAGGTAATTAAAAATATCTTTAGCTAATTTTGAAATGAAATAAAACTTGAATCATATTTTTAATATTTATTTTATTCATGACATAAGCAGTTAAAAGTTACACAACAAAGTAAGAAAATGCAAACACTTGTCAGTGACAACCCTGACAATTATTAAAATCAGAAATTGAAAGCTTTGAAAACTCAATCACATAGCAAATATCAAATTCATGGTACTTGACCTCGCAGACTCCAGAGGTGTTGGACAAGATCATCTTGTAAATGTCGGTTGCCAACAGGAGAACGTATCATTTTGTATCGAGACATATATTCCGACATGATGATTCTTCCGGATCTTGGATCCCTTTCCAAATTTTCTCTCGCTTCGTCTAAGATGCGAGCTCGAGCCCTTCTGAACCTATTTGGATCCAGTTCGTCATCATCAGACTCGCCATTGTAATGGCACGTTCATCCTCAACAATCATATTATGAAGGATAATGCATGCCAGCATGATATTGGACAAATTTTCCAAACTCCACCCTTTTGCAGATTGTCTAATGATTGCCCATCTTGCCTGGAGAACACTAAATGCTCTTTCAACGTCTTTGTGGAAGGCCTCTTGTTTGGTGGTGAAATATGCTTCAGCTTCATTTTGAGGGCGTCTGATTGCTTGGACAAGCGTTGCCCACTTAGGGTAGATGCCATCAGCGAGATAGTAACCCATGCTATAACGATGATTATTGATGTGGTAGTCTAATTGTGGTGAATGACCTTCAGTGAGCGCATCAAACAGTGGTGAACGCCCGAGGACTGTAATGTCATTTTGGGTACCAGGAATTCATAAAAAGGCATGCCAGAACCATGTATCAAAATCTGCCACGGCTTCGAGAACGATGGTTGGTTTTTTTGATTTTCCACTAAAGCTTCCTTGCCATCCAGTTGGACGGTTCTTCCATTGCCAATGCATGCAGTCGAGCGAACCTATCATTCCAGGAAAGCCTCGTCGTTCGGCTCACTGTAAGAGCCGTTCCAGATCCTCTCTGTTTGGTGCTCGAAGATATCGTTGTTGGTAGATGGTGATGATCGTACGAAAAAATTCACTGAAGTTTTCTATAGCAGTAGATTCAGCCATCATGAAGTTTTCATCAAGAAAGTCGGCCACTTTTCCGTAAGCCATCATTCGGAGTGCTCAAGTCAATTTCACATGAGGCGAAAAGCTCAGTTGCCCTTTGTTGTCACGTTTTTGCCTGAAGTAGGGGTTAGCTGGCTGGACATCGTCTAGTAGGCGAAGGAAAACTTCACACCTCATTCGGTAGCGGAGTCTGAATATTTCTGGTGGGTACACCGGATTTTCGACAAAGTACTTTTGCAGAAGATCATCGTTCGCACTGGAGCGAAATCGAGGGATGTATTTACGCCCGGGAACCGACCCACCCCATTGCGGTTGTGGTAGAAGTTGGCTATTTGCCAACCAAGTAGCTGCCATCATCATAACTTGTGTTGCATGCATTTCCATCTCTTCATTTTCTTCATCGTATTCTTCATCCCCTTCCTCTTCTGCGCGTAACCTTTCTTGCCACTTATTGAACCAATTAGAACTCATTTCGAAAGTGTTTAAACAAAAAAGCAAAAAGGTATGAATCTGATGAAGGTGAGTAGAGACACTTATATGATTGTATGAGTTATGTTGAACATGAAGCACTCAATTTATAGAAAAATTTGGTTGAAGATCAGCTTTGCCTTCGAGTACATTTCTTCATCGTATTCTTCATCCTCTTCCTCTTCTGCGCGTAACCTTTCTTGCCACTTATTGAACCAATTAGAACTCATTTCGAAAGTGTTTAAACAAAAAAGCAAAAAGGTATGAATCTGATGAAGGTGAGTAGAGACACTTATATGATTGTATGAGTTATGTTGAACATGAAGCACTCAATTTATAGAAAAATTTGGTTGAAGATCAGCTTTGCCTTCGAGTACAACACCACTTTATTCCATTACAAAATAAATGAGAGATTAAGAATAGGGAGAAAATAAAAGATTTAGAATAGAGAGATATATATGAGGAAGTAGAAGGAAGATGTGAAAAAGAATGTTGAAGTCAAATGTATTTATAGTATAAAAGTTATAAAAAAAAATAAAAAATAAAAAAAAATTTCAAACCAACGGTAAAAAAAAAAAATTATTTTAAACCAACGGCTACATAGCCAACGATAAAAAAAAAATTTAAAGCCAACGGCTACAAAAAAAAAAAAAAAAAAAAAAAAAAAAAGATTAATTACATTATAATTGGCTCAAGGATTAGCTTATTTCTAGTGTTTTAGATACAATTACATGCATATAAATGCGTGTAATCATACTCATTTTGCTTGCATCATTCATGTGTCTTGTCATGAGAATGATGGCTTTAGCTACATTAGCCTTTCTCGTAGCTCTATTTGCTTCAAAAGCAGTTAAAATAAAGCCCTTTAGCCCAAGAGGTTGGAGAAGGCCTAAGTTTTTGGGTTGGAGTCCAAAAGGGCTTTATTTTGGCCCTTTAGCACTTTTGGAGAAGGCCTTAGTAGTTTGGTATAACTACTTTGAGAATATGTCATGACAATAAGTGTAATTGTAGTGTAGTGTCAATAAGTTTAATTTAAGGGTTAATGCTCATAGACCCCAAATCCATGAGAATACTTCTCATACACCCCAATGTCTTATTTTTATTCCTCCTTACATAAGCTTTTCTCTCTTTCTTTCCTACCTACCCATCTTGTCAAACTTCCTACCATCAATACCCTTTCTTTCGTTCTCTAGCAATTTTTCTTTGCTGTCTTTGTCTGTTAGAGTTTGCATATGCATAATAATAGTATTGTTGAAAACGTGGTGGGCCCATCAGAGTTTCTTTTGTTTAAATATATATACAGATGTTAACAGTCATCCTCTATTTTTCAAAGGTAAACAGTACGTATTACTATTCATAATTTCGATTGTTGACAGACTTGAGTTGATTGCTATCTGCAAAAATACTAGCAAAGAATTGCAAAAGGAAAGAGAAAAATTGAGAAAATTGAAAGCCTATAGAGAAAGTTTTAATAGAGAATCTCCCAACTACTGGGATATCATCTATAGACTTCAAACCAGAAT
>BDJD01002543.1:18278-34534 GCA_002564525.1 Rosa multiflora
CTGATCCAATGAATCCCAGAAGTAGATGAATTTCCCCAAAGAAAAATAACAGTTTGGTTGCATACTCTCGATCTTGATTTACATTGCATGCATGGTTATACATAATTAAATCAGTTTGTTCACTTTTCCATTATTTCAATCTAATGATCGGCGTTAGATTTCATCTTTATGATAATTTCCTTCTTGCGTGAGGGTTCAACTTTATAATATGTCATATTTGATTGAGTTCATCTTTAGATTTAGAGCATCTCAATCAAATGCGTCCTATTTCTATGTGGAACCACAAAATTTGTTACTCCAACTTACTCTTCGAATTAATTTTACTACCACAAACTTCAGTATAACTAATGAAACTCCATCGTGTTAATTTTCTGTCATATTTTGACCTTTTAACTTTAACTACAAGAATTGCTTCACATCAATTTCATATAAAATAATGGCTTGATCAAATTGGTCTCCATGACAACTTTCAGATACTATAGATGAGAAAGTACAGACTCTTCACCCATATAGCTACCAGAAATAAAATTAATCATAGCATGTATTTCTTTGCTTCATATCATCTGTATCTCAAGTTTTCAACTAGCTAGCAAGCAATTAAACGCACCAAACCTTCCAAACCTTACACCAAATTAATAGAATTAACAACATGCAATAAGGTAATCACAAACTAATTAATCATCAACAATACTGATCCTAGCTATGAAATCCCAACATCAATTTGCATTAATTCTGCACTGTATATGAATAGTTCCTGAAACGTCCCACCATAACTAGAAGAAAAATCACTAATTACTTCTTGGGATGCTTAACGAAGAAGTTATAACTTGAACGATACCACCTAGATAGATGTGTTGATATTTGATATTTCAGGGAAATCGAATACCCAGAGGTTATGAGTTATAAGCTGAAAAATGTTTTCTGATCTTTCTGTATGTGCCCATGATTAATTACGTTGACGATGGCGAAATGAAACGAAATTTTGAAAACCAGATATAAATCAGAAAACGAGTCTTCATATACAGAAACACGCGCATACATCAAAATTAAGCGGAAATTGTATCTTATGTCTCAATTACAGTTCAAGGAAGCTAGCTAGTCTTACAACAACAACACTACACCATCCTCCTTTTCCTTCTATTTACAACACCACCATTTTTGAGAGGCTTCGTCTGCTCGTACAGATCCGAAATCAAGCGAAATCGTTTCTTCTCAATTCGCTTACCGACACCCACTTCATCTTCATCTTCCTCTTCAAACACTCTATATTTAAAGGGAGAAGAAGACACCTGATCACAATCATCGTGATGAGCAGTTGGCGTTGTTTTACCAACGCTTTCTTCTTCAGCGTAGTAGTAAATCGTATCGGAGCTTGCGCTGAGTTGTATGAGCAGATTTGCTGCGTCTATTATTTCCGAGTCCGAAACACTCGAACTGTTCCTCTTCATGCCTGCTGCTGCTGCTGCTGATTTCGCCATTTCTATAACTTAGCCTAGTTAACGAGGAGTCCCTGGCAAAAGATTTTTTGGGGTTGTGGTCTTTGGCTTCACCAAGTTTCCTTTTCTTTGCTTTATAGTCTACTAGCAACGTGCCCGCAAGAAATGCGGGTGAAATTATGATGTTAATGGAAAATAGATCTACTAAATAGTGGTTATTTATTTTTTAGGCATAGAGTAGTGGTGGCTTGGCTATTTTTTAAATTTACTCTTTTATTTATTTATATTTTATTAACTTAATTTGATAATTATGTTATTGAAGGGTATTATAGGCAATTAAAAATTTGGTGAAGCCATTTGACACCAAAAGAGAACTTTCAATTATAGTAGTAGAGATATACAAGGCCTTAGTCGATTGCGACATAATTCTCTAGTATTGTTTTTTCCACAGAAAAAGTCAATACATTATTCTTGGTTTTCCTTCTCCTACACTCGTGCATCACCATGGACTGGGCCGGGTCTTTAAAGGCTTAGTTTTGGCCCATGTTGACTCCTTTTGACAAAATAAAATTCAAAACTAAAACATTATGATAAGGCTGGCCTGTCACGTGGTTAGTTCGCCTAGACAATTATATTTTTTTGTGTCTTAATTGTATTCCGAAACTATCTCTGTTTTATTAAAAATGAAATATCCAAAACATCCCCCACTACCTCTCATGCATGGGCATTGATTGGTTGAGTGTACCAGCCACGTATCACGCCTGCCCTATCTAAGATTTTCTAAATCAATTTGGATCTGTTTCTCAATTTTTAGGGTTATAAATTGGCTCGATACATTTTGAATTCGGCTCATGTTTGTAAAATAAATGACTCGAGCTTGATCTCAACATTAAGTTTGATAGGATAATCAAGCTGAGCGTAAACTCACAAACATTGTGAATGGCTTGGATCTATACTGTACGACTACTTTTCGACGGTGAACTAGTGCATATGTATTCCTGTCACCGTCACCTAGAGCGTCGTAGTTGCCTTAGCCTGAAAATTCATCGTCAGAGATTCATATTTACAATTGTTGAATGCTCCTTCGAGCATAACAACTTACAACCCCAAGGACTAGAGTTTCAATACTAGGCTGCGGTATCCCTACTTAACATGACTCCACACACTGAGTTGACAACCATATGGTGGGAAGTCACACTACTGGCCCATAAACCCTAACAGCAAGATTGGACTCGCCTACTACAATCTCAAGGCCACAATCGTCTTCTATAGCGATCAAGAATTTCTGCTCGCACCGAAGCGGTTGCCTAACTTGTTTTTACACAACAAGAACAAAAGCATTGCCAGTATAGTGAGGGAGGACGAGGATGTGGTGGTGAAGAAAATCTCAATCTTGCACATGTAGATGATGCATTTGGGTTAAGTTTCATTTGAATAAGGTTTACAATAGTTTCATAACATTTAATATAGCGTTCAATTCGGTTTAAATGTTCCACATATAAATGAGTGTCATGCCACAACATTGTCTCCAAGGAGTGAATCTACTTTTAGGCCTCGTTTATTTCACGGATTTGAGGACTTGGGAAATGAAAGTTATTCCTTTCCTTTGTTTGGTAACCACAAAGTCCAGAAATGCTTTCCTGACATAGAGGAAAGTTGGGGGTAAACTCATTCCACTCAAACTTGATGGGATTCATCCCATTTCCCAGCATTAATTGTAATAATTTTGGACAATAATACCCCAACGTTAATTGCTTGAGTACCCTTGGTAGTGTCACTACTAGTAAAAGTAGCAATGCACAATGATTTTAAACATACTAACTTTCACACTAATAAAAAAATCTGTGGGATTTGATTTCTGGCTACAGACATCCGTGTGAAATGATCAACTGGACCCTACATAAGCACATGTTGACAATATTTCTCACTGAAATCAGTGTGAGATGAACTTTCTCACAAATATATGTCTGTCTCAAATAATTAATAGATATTGACATCTGTGAGATGTTATACACACGAATATTTGTGTATAATAACGAAAGCATAATTTGTTATATAATTTTATATTAATAGATATCTGTAACAAAGATTTCACACACTTACATATGTGTGTAATAACAAAAATATAAATTTTGAGATAATTTTTTTATTTACAGACATCTATAAATTTTTAATTGTTTCCCAAAAATTAAAAGAGTTTAATACAAAGAATTTCGAAACATAATTTATAAACAATAATTACACACAGATACCAGTGTGAGGAACAATTACTCACATAAATCGGTGCAAGTAAACATTAACTCACAGAAATCCGTGTGAGTTGAAATCAATTTAGTTTACACAGATGTTTGTGAAAAGTTTTCTGTCCATAATAAATTGCATTTATCTCTTTCTTGCCTTCTACAAAAATTGAAAGCTGCATTTATCTCTTCCTAGTTTCTTGCCTTCTAAAACTGAATTTATAAACAATAATTACATACAGATATCAGTGTGAGGAACAATTACTCACAGAAATCGGTGCAAGTAAACATCAACTCACAGAAATCCGTGTGAGTTGAAATCAATTTAGTTTACACAGATGTCTGTGAAAAGTTTTCTGTCCATAATAAATTGCATTTATCTCTTTCTTGCCTTCTACAAAAATTGAAAGTTGCATTTATCTCTTCCTAGTTTCTTGCCTTCTAAAACTGAAAACTGTGTTCTCTCTCTCTCATCTCATCTGCTATGGGTCCTATCTTTAATATTTTTCTTTACACACATATCATATCTTTAGTTCTCTCTCTCTCTCTCTCACATTCTGATGATCTCATCTGCTATGAGTCCTCTCTTTTCCCACAAGTTCAAATACATATCCCGATTGGTGCTCAGACGAGGAAGGAAGAAGAGATGGTGAGGCCTAACAGGTCTGACCTCGGGTTGATGGGGATTTCATATCTGACTCAGGCTTATGGGGATTGCAGATCCTACCTTTTTTTGGACCGGTGGACCGATTCTGTTGTGGTTATACCCGATCTGACATTTGTTGCTCCGATTGGAATCTGAGCGATTTGTTTGTTCCAGATCGAGGAGGCCATGGTGGTATGAAGCCAGATCAGCCTCCAAACAACCCTCTTTCTTCTTCTCTGCCTCTGGCAATGTCTTCGTTGGCTCTGTGCTCTCAGTCATTGTAGTAGCTCAAGCTTCAGAGTGAAAATGGATAAAAGATCGCAACTAGATTGTTTTAGAGGTGATCAGCCTGAGACTAACTATGTAGAATGGCTTCATTTGCTAGTAAAGAAAATAAAATGGCTTCGTTTGCCGGAAAGAAAATAAAATGGCTTCTTTTGCAGGAAAATAAAATGAAAACCAGTCAAAGAGTTTCAAACAGATTTTAGTTTACTTTCTTATTTCACACTATTTTTTCATTCTTAAATTTATATTACAATTTTATTTAACTTATGCGATATGGTAATGGGTCCCACTAAAATATTCACACTGATTTTCCTATCAGTGGGGGAAGACCAAAGACCACAACACCAAATGGAACAGACCTAGCATATGTGAGTTTAGGGTAGTCATTGGGCTTCCCACATAGATTTTAGTAGCTATTAGGTTTTATACACACTGATTGAAATCAGTGTATATAGCTCTTTTTGCTAGTAGTGTGTTGAAAATTCATTCTAGGTTGTTTTTATTTTAAAATAGAACGGTATTATTGAAACATTGATATATTTTTACTTTCCTTTCCTGCATCAACCAAACATTGGAAGGGAAATCAAATGGTATTTCCAAGATGTTTTCCCTGCTTTACCAAACACAGGAAATAAAATCTGACAGGAACTTTAGTTTCCCTTCCCCACTGGAAAGACAAGGGAATTGATTTCCCTTCCGTGAACCAAACAAGGCCTTAAGGGCAATTTACGGATGTCTCAACCTTATAACTCATCTTGAATCAAATATTCTCCTCCAGCCTTACTAATCAAGAGATATGTTTTTATATTGTGTTATTTTCAACTTATTTTAGCATCATTATCAATATCAGTAATAGTGTCAGTAGAGTGATGAAAAAGATACATGATCGAGTTGTTTTCGAATTGTATTTCTCTTCTATATTGTTCTTCAAATCTTTAGTGAATTAATTATAAGATTATCTTAGTTAACAGTATTCCAATTAAGAACTTGTATTGCATATGCTATATGTACGTATTATATATATATATATATATATATATATATATATATATATATATATNCCATGTTAACTTGGAGGTACTAAACTAACTTGCAACAAAAATATAGATGAGAAATTAGACTCTTCACTCATGTAGTTGTAGTAAAATTAGTCATGGCATGTATTACCTTTGCTGTATATATATAATCTGCATCTCAGCTAGCAAGCAACTAAAGCCACCAATCCTCCAAACTTTACACCAAATTAATAGAAGTATAGAACAACATGCAAGAAGCTATGAAACCCCAACATCCTCTTCATTTTCCATATCATTTCTGGATAATTGGAATTTTGTAAAATGAAAATTTTCAAAATAGCCTGATAGTACGTGTCACCTGAAACGTTCCACCATAACTAGAAGAAAAATCACTAATTACTTGCTTGGGATGCTTAACGAAGAAGTTATTACTTGAACGATACCACCTAGATGTGTTGATCGATGTTTCAGGGAAATCGAATACCCAGAGATTATAAGTTACAAGCACAACAATGTTTTCATCGATCTTTCTGTATGCGCCCATGAATTACGATGACGATGGCGAAATGAAACGAAATTTTGAAACCCAGATACAAACCAGAAAACGAGTCTTCATTTACAGAAACATGCGTGTACATCAAAATTAAGCAGGAATTGTATCTTATGTCTCCATTACAGTTCAAGGAAGCAAGCTAGTCTTGCAGCAACAACACTACACCATCCTCCTTTTCCTTCTATTTACAGCACCACCATTTTTAAGAGGCTTCGTCTGCTCGTACAGATCCGAAATCAAGCGAAATCGTTTCTTCTCAATTCGCTTACCGAAACCCAATTCATCTTCATCTTCCTCTTCAAAGACTCTATATTTAAAGGGAGAAGAAGACACCTGATCATGATCATCGGGATGAGCAGTTGGCGTTGTTTTACCAACGCTTTCTTCTTCAGCGTCGTAATAAATCATATCGGAGCTTCCGCTGAGTTGTATGAGCAGATTTGCTGCGTCAATTATTTCCGAGTCCGAAACACTTGAACTCTTCCTCTTCCCGCCTGCTGCTGCTGCTGATTTCGCCATTTCTATAACTTAGCTGAGTTAACGAGGAGTCTCTGGCTCTCGTTTGGTTTTGTTTTTGGGGTTGTGGTCTGTGGCTTCACCGAGTCTCCTTTTCTTTGCTTTATATACAAGGCGTAAGTCGGTTGCGACATAATTCTTTAGTATTGTTTTTTTTTTTTTTTTTTTTGACGGGTTCTTGGGTCAATACATTACTCTTGGTTTTTCTTCTCCTTCACTCATGCATGACCATGGACTGGGCCGGGTCTTAGTTTTGGCCCATGTTGAGTCCATTTGACAAAAGTATAATCCAAACAAAAACATACATCAATTTGGATCTATTTCTTAATTTTTAGGGTTATAAATGGGTTCTTAATTTTTAGGGTTATAAATGGGCTTAATACAGTTTGAGTTTGACTTGTATTTGACTGTTCAGCTCATGTTCGTCAAATAAATGACTTGAGCTTGAGCTCAACATTAAGCTTGATAAGATAATCAAGTTGAGCGTAAACTCATGAACATTATGAATGGCTTGGTTGGATCTATACTGTACGACTACTTTTCGACGGTGAACTGGTGCAAATGTACTCTTGTCACCATCTTCTAGAGCGTCGTTGTTGCCTTTGTAAGATATTACAAGCCATAATCGTGAACAAATCACTACGGTGAAAGTCCCCACATTAAATATGGTAGACTATCTCAGAACGAATACATGAAATTAAACTTTCTATGTAAAACATTCTAGGAAAGTGAATAACAATTTTACTTGAACCACTCAAGTTGTCCATTTGATTATTCTCCTGAGTCCACCTTTAGGCTTCTCTTCTAGTTAATGAGACTATTTTCATAATGAGAAAACAACATGTGTATCAACAGGGACCAAATCTAATTAACATATATACAGTTAGCCATTCATGTCAGTTTCTTCCATCAAGAAACTGTCATTATGTGTTAACAGTATCTACAAACTAAACATCAGATTACAAGTATGACCAAATATGATTTAATATATTCTCTATACTTATTTCAATGCTTGATAATAGTTTTTGGTACGTACTTGATCTTATTGTCCCTTTGAAAGCAGTTACTTTAGCTAGAAAGGTCGCTAGTATTTGATGGCTGAGCATGATGACGATAATCTTATCATGATTAATGAGTTGTTCCTTCTATAAAACGAAAAATCATGTTCGATAACTTTCCGGTTAATTGCATAATTACTGTTTAGTCCTATTATCCAGATGAAGAGTCTCTGGCTTATTTTTTGTTTAAATTATTGAGATCTCATTTTCGTATGCAGATGTACAACAGCAAGGTTGGATTGTGGACCCTGCTTCTCCAATGATTACTGCGAAGAAGCAGCCTATTATTACTGAGCAGAAATTGAATCCCAGTAAATTGCAGAGCTTGACGGAATATATATATGCATTCCATCTGGAGCATTAATTCAGTTTTAATTAAGGAGACTGAAGCTGCGAATTGTCTTTATCAAGCAGCTGCTTAATTACTTGGATTATGATTTAGTAGGGTAAAAGCTACAAAGATTTCAGATTGTGTATCTATGGAAGCTTTTGAGCATATTATTTTATGGAATCGTTTCGGTAGGTACTTATTATAACTAGTGTTACTTTTACCTAATTATCTTGTCATCTGAAGTATCTTTGCCTAGCTAATCCTAATTTTACTGCTTTTAATCGAGCGTTGTCTTTACTTTGAGAGTTTGAGTTATTTGATTACAACATATTTTTCATATATTTGGCTGGTAATGACGTCATTCACGAAATGGATAAGTTCATCTCGCACTTGCTGAAACATGCCTGTTGGTATGCTCCCCCATTCTAATAATCTCAAAGACTCAAAACCTCCATTCTAACAAGCTCAAACCCCCAATGAAACAAATAAAATTTTACGGCACATTAATGTATTGATACATTACGTAGAGTTTGTTCGAGACAGAGATAGACTAATTCAATACAAAAGTACGTAAAGTTTGTCTCAAATTAATCTACCAATGCATATATTTTTTGAATCATAATAGTTCACTCAATGTATTGGTAACTGATGTAAATGAATCCAGAACAATAAACTATAAATATCTGCCAGCTTTGTGGGTTTTATTATGGGTTTTGACGTGTATGATTTGGTCATTTGGAGTCATTTGGCCTGTGAATTTTTTCCTCAGAAGTTGGTCGTTTGATTGCTTCCCAAGAAAAACATAGTTCCCTGAACATCATCGATCTTCATTTTCCAAATAATTTCGGGATAATTGGAATTCGTAAATTGAAAAGTTTCAAAGTAGGGTGATCGTGTCACCTGAAACGTCCCCCCATAACTAGAAGAAAGATCACTAATTATTTGCTTGGGATGCTTAACGAAAAGAAGTTATATATAACTTGAACGATACCACCAAGATGTGTTGATCGATATTTCAGGGAAATCGAATACCCAGAGGTTACAAGTTATAAGCACAACAATATTTTCATCGATCTTTCTGGATGTGCCCATGAATTACGATGACGGTGGCGAAATGAAACGAAATTTTGAAACCCAGATACAAATCAGAAAACGAGTCTTCAATTCATTTACAGAAACATACGCGTACATGAAAATTAAGCAGGAATTGTATCTTTGTCTCCATTACAGTTCAAGGAAGCTAGCTACACTTGCAACAACAACACTACACCATCCTCCTTTTCCTTCTATTTACAACACCACCATTTTTAAGAGGCTTCGTCTGCTCGTACAGATCCGAAATCAAGCGAAATCGTTTCTTCTTAATTCGCTTACCGAAACCCACTTCATCTTCATCTTCCTCTTCAAACACTCTATATTTAAAGGCAGAATAAGAAGACACCTGATCATGATCATCGGGATGAGCAGTTGGCGTTGTTTTTGTTAGTTGGACACGTCTCACTCTAGAAGGTTCAAGAGGTTGTTTGGACACGTCTCTTATGCCAGCTGCTTCCAGCTATTGAACCAACTAATTAATTCATTAGTTACTAATTAGTTAGTTATGCTAATTAGTTAGTTACTTGTAATTAGCTTACTTGACTTGTATAAATAGCAAAACACTCTCTTAGTTCTGTAACGAAGAAAGCTTTGTGAAATAGAAAATCCAGTGTGTTTCTCTCTCTCATCCTTCTTCTCCCAATTTCTTCGTTTACTCTTGAAAAACCTAGCTTGTCTGTGATGCCATGGCTATCATGGTATCAGAGCATCCATAGATCCAGGACCTATGATTCATGCTTCCGCATCCATTCTCTTTGTTCAAGTACTCACTCTGAGTGATTTCAGATCTAGTTTCATTTCAGTTGAAATTTGAAGCTGTGATCATCTTCGGTGCTCGGATCGAGTGTTCTTCTGCTTCGGCTTTCAATTCAAAGCTATTCCAGTGCTCGCTGAATTTCTGAGGTGAATCGCACATAATTTCTGAGGTGAATTGCACTTGTCTCGGTTTTTCTTTTGTAAGGTGAACTGTGTTTTGAGCTGTATTTTTGAGCAAATGAGCAAAATTGTGTGTAAAATTTGAGCATTGCGTTTGGAGAATTAAATTGTGTATAGAGCAAAATTTGAGCAAATCATCTGTTGCTAAGAAACTTGAGTGAAAAGTCTGAGCAAAATAGTGAAAATTTGAGCAAAAGTTGAAGTAGATTGAACGTGTTGTGTGCTTCAAGGTGTTGCTCTATTAAGCTGAGGAACTTGTTGAAATTGTTGTGTCTATTGCTCTCTGTAGAAGTTTATTGTTGCAAATTTGCAGAAAATTACTAATGGCACCTCGTGTGGTTACTACACCTGCTCTTACTCACTCTGATGTGCACTCACTATTGAGTATAATTACTATTCGACTTGGAGAAAGAAATTTCATCAAATGGAGTTTCCAGTTTGAATCTACTCTAGCTGGAAATGGTCTCTTTGGTTACTATAATGGTACCGAGGTGGCTCCACCTCGCTATGCTCTTACCACTGAAGGGCAGGTTACTAATGAAGAAACTGAAGCATACAAATCCTGGAAGCAAACTGATATGGCTTTAATGAGTCTGCTTATGGCAACACTGGAGGAAGATATTGTAGATGTGATCATTGGCTGCAAAACATCTAGACAAGCTTGGCTTGCACTTCAAGAAAGGTTCTCTGCTGTGTCACGAGTGAGCATCATGCAACTCAAAACTGAATTACAAACACTTCGAAAAGGTGGTGAATCCATTGAGAAGTACTTACAGCGTGTGAAGAGTGCTCGTGACCAACTCTTGTCTGTTGGAGTTACTATCCCAGATGAGGATGTTATCATTGTTATCTTGAATGGACTACCTGAAGAGTATTCAACAGTTAGAACTGTGGTTGAAGGAAGAGAGACACCTATTACTCTTCGAGACTTAAGGTCTCAGTTACTCTCAGCAGAAAGGCGCATTGAAGGAAGTTTCTCTCTTCACTCTAACATGACTGCCATGATGGCTAGAGGAGATGGAACAAGGAATGGAGAGAGAGGTGGAGACAGTAGAGGATGGAGTCACAAGGATGACAGTAAAGCTAAGGATGCAAAACAAAGTGGTGGTGGTGGTTTAAGTTTCCCACATATGAGCTAGTGTCACAAGCAACAAAACAATATTGTCTCCGAAGACTAAATCTACTTCTAAATACAATTCATACATGTCTCAACTTTAAAGTCGAACTTCTTGAACAAAACATCTTTTCAAGTTTGTGATGAGCTGTGACCTGTTGGTAAATTATAATTCCAACATTAAAAAAAGTCATGGATTCGATTCTCAATTACATATGTAAAGATAGAGTGGGCTAAGAATTTTCCAAAAAAAAAAAAACGAATTAATTTTACTACCTCAAACTTCTATATAATAACTAATTAATGCAACTCCATCGTGTTATGATTTTGACCTTTTAACTTTAACGACAAGAATCGTTTCATATCAATTTCCTTGGCATTTGTATATCGTGGCTTGATCAAATTGGTCTCCATGACAACTTTCAGTTTCAGGAACTGTACGTAGATGAGAAAATACAGATCGCTCTTGACCATGTGCTTCTTTGCTTCATATCATCTGCATCTCAAGTTCTCAACAAGCTAGCTAGCAAGCAACCAAACCTTCCAAATTTTACACCAAATTAATAGAACAACATGCAAGAAGGTAATCACAAACTTCAATATTGATCCTAGCTATGAAATCCCAACATCGATTTGCATTAATTCCGCACCATATGTTCATGGTTCTTGATACAGAGAATAGAATTTTACTCGTCTAAAAAATCCCACTCTTGAGGCTACACCGTACCATACAGTACAGAGATTCATATTGTTGACCCAAAACAAACAATTACACAAAGGTACGTAGAATTCATATTTGGAAAAATTGGACAGAAATTAGAATTCATCACAAGTCTTCAGGTACAGTCAAGATTTTACCAAGAAGTTGATGGAACGCAGCGTTTAAGCCAAAGCTCGAACCAGACGCTGAAGGCTGAGCTTTTCTAGTCCATCCCCGTCTTCAGGCACAAAGCAGTCAATGGTCATCTCATCCAACGCTCCACATTTCTTCACCTCACCAACCGCTTGCGCTTCCATCAGCAGTGGCGATTTCTCGGAAATTTCATCACCCTCGGAGTCGGAATTGCCGTCTGAAATCTCCATCAACAAAGCCCTAGCTCTTTCCGGTACTGAATCGGCCGACGGTGACGGTGGAGATGCCGACGGAGTATCTTCGGAAGCCGTCGAGTCAGTCGGCGGAGATGGAGATGCAGTGGTCACCGGCGACTCAGCTACAACCGGAGAAAGATCAGCGCTGGCCGTCCCGTTGGAATGAGCATTCATGAGCGACACGGCTTCGGACGGTGGTGTGGCCGCCGGAGAGAGATCTGTGCGGTTGGACACAGTTTTCAAGGGCGCGACCATATCGGCGCCGCCGCTTGCGACGGGAGCACTGGCCTGAAGATGAGAACCGTAGGGAACGACAGAGCTGAGACTGACGATGCCTCCGAGGCCGTGGACGGCGACGCGGCGAGAGTAGAAAAGGCCGGGCAAAACGACGTCGACGCCGGAGACGGCGAGGGGATCTGTGGAGAGGCGGAGAGCTCTGTAGGGGAGGAGCGTGGGGAGGATGGAGCCGGAGGAGATAGATCGGAGGTCGGAGACAGAGAAGCGGAGAGGGACGACGTGGACGCGGAGGGTGTCGATGTAATACGACGCCGTTTGGATCATGTCGAGCGCGAAGAGGGAGGCGTCGGTGGGAGCGAAGACGGTGAAGGAGGCGTTGGGCGGGAGCGTGAGGAGCTCGTACTGGAGGTCAGAGGTGGCCATGGCGTTGCAGATCAGATTGTAGCCGTGGTTGCGGAGCACGCGCTGCATCGACTCGTACTCGCGGGTTGAGATCGACAGCGTGCCCGTCGGGAAAGTGAAGACGACGGAGAGGAGGAGGAGTACCGGAACGAGGGAGAGTGTTGGGACGGTGAAGGCCGCCATTGAAGAAGCTTCTGAGAGAGAGCTTGATACCTAAATGGAGAGGTTTTGGCGCGCTTTTGGTTCTTGGGTAGGGAGTTGTAACAAACCCGTCACTTTGGCTCTTGATAGTTATACTACCGGTTTGCGATTTCATTTGACGAAAATACCCTTTCTTGATAAATCCATTCGACTTTACGAGGAGGATAGTAATGTCATTTCGTTTCTTTGGGTTTGTTACGGGTTTACCGATTTCTTGCCAACTTGCCACTTTGCTCGATCTATCATGCAGAACCCGTTTTTATTCTACGTTTTACTTCCTTTCAAAGAGTAAAATACGACCTAGTAAATTTTTTTTTTTACGTGTGAAACTAGAGGCCTAAGTGGCACACCTTACTCACTAAAATTTATTAAAGAAGAAAAAGTGAAATAAAAAGAGAGAGATGAAGCTTAAACAATTAAAAAACCTCGAGTGAAAAATATGGTAAAAAAAAACAACCTACTGAAAGAGAAACTTTGGAAACTTAAGCAGTCACTTTTACAAGAAGCAAGATAATTTATAGTTCTATCAATTGATATGTTTCCACAAATAATTAAAATTTAATTTCACATTTTTTAGATTTGCAAATGAATCTGGTAGCTTTATTAGATAACATGTTTTTTTTTTCAAATGAAAACATAAATAACACATTTAGTACCATTATAAGCAAAACATAATAAACAAGGTAAAAACAAACAAAGAGGCAACCCCCAAAACTAGGTTTCCCTCTCTCTTCCTTTGAGAGAAACCCTAACTCGGCGGCGATCAAAGTGCAAATCTCTCGTCCGGCGGCGGCCCTGTCATTTCAGCTGGCCTTGGCCTCGCCAACGTCAAAGGTTCCGCTGCCGGACGGGTACTGAATGGGTCTATTCGATCAAGTAGTCCTTTGTGAATGGCTTGCTCAAGTTTTTTGGTAGGTGAATTTGGTTTCGAGCTAGTTTCTAGCAAGAGATCTCTAGAAGGTGGCCGATCTCGTGTTGATAGAGGCTTAGATAGATGGCGCGATTCGAATTCAGTGGCGGCGTGGTTCGTTAGGTTCAGTAAGGGATTGTGAAATCGAGACGGGTTCGTGGTGATGTAGCTTTTGGCAGTGTGGTTCGTCGTGTTTTCTTGTGGCAGCGTGGTTCGTCTGGTTCGGTCGTGGTGGACTCGGGGCGGTGGGGACATGGTGGAGCAGGCACAGGGGTGGAGCTGCACTGGAAGTTAGGTGGTCTGGAGGTGGTGGCTGGGCCAAGCCATGCCTGCTGGGCCTTCAGTGGGCCTTCTTCTTGGGCTACTTTGGACTGCAGAATTTTGGGTTATGGTTTTGTTGTTACATTTTAATATTTTATTTATTATTGAAATTAAATTTGGGTGAATTTATTTTGTGTTTAAAATCTGAATTTATTTGTGTGTTTAAATTCAGAATTTATTTTGAATTTTATTTTGTAACTCATGGTGTTTTATTTTGGAGTGTCCTAAGAGCCTATAAATAGCACCATTTGTTGCATGCTCAAACATATCATTGCTTTTACGTAATACTATTACGATACACTACTATTCACCCATCAACTTTCTTTCCAAAAATCCCCCAAAGTGTCTTGTGTGTTTTTTGGCCAAAGAAAGGTGTTCTTTTGGTGGAGCTTTGGGTTTCTTCAATTTGTGCAAATTGGTGGGAGCCACACAACTTGTTGTTGGGCTGTTGTATCCTGGAGAGGACAAGTCAAGAGATTTCTGGTGCACCGGCATTGTTCCGCAGAGGGCTTGAATCTCCTTAAAGAGAGCGAGATGCCCGCGCCTCAGCCTTTTGTCAACGAGTTTCTCATATAGAAATTATAAATTTATTGTAATTTCACCAACAATTTTAAGGAGATTCAAACAAGATGGAGCGTGCACAAGAGAAACCGTTCGACAATATGGGAGATCTCAATTTGAGAAAGATGAGTATAACTATTACTTTTTATCTCTTGACTTATGTCTCATATAATGTTTATGATTATAATAAACTACTCACTGTTATTCAAAGAAATATTGAGAAGTTTTGTAGATTAACTTGGAGACAGTTCCAAAAATCCATGCGTCATAAACAAAAGGAGATTTCATTGGAGACCTTGACGACTCGCATCCGCGTTGAGGAGGAAGCAAGAGGTCAAGATGTTCTTATGCAAGATACAAAAAATGACACCTCCAAGGTAAATTTATTATCTTCCAATAATAATATGCCCAATGGTCATTTTCATAAAAATTCTCTTATGCAGCCAAAAAAAAAATATATGAAAAAAGTTGGTAAACCTCACCAACAGAATAAAGGCAAACCAAGCTATGTGAATAAGAACCAATATCCACCTTCAGAAAATAAGCAACAATATACTTGTTGTTATGTTTGTGGCAAAAGTGGGCATATTGCTCGAAATTGCAATTATCGAAAACGTGACACTGTTCCTAAAGCTCACGTCACTAAAGAACCATATGTGGCAATGATAACTGATGTAAATATGGTTCAAAGTGTTGAAAGATGGTGGGAAAATTGTGGTGCTAATAGGCACATCTGCTATGATAAAGATTGGTTCAAGAAATACACTCCTTTTAAGGAGCCCAAAACAGTTATGCTTGGAGATTCACATACTACTCATGTGCTTGGAACTGGTGAGGTGGAACTCAAATTTACTTATGGTAGGGTGCTAACTTTGAAAGATGTGTTGCATACACCCTCCATGAGAAAAAATTTGATGTCTAGTTATCTTCTTAATAAGGCTGGTTTTAAACAAACTATGGAATCTGACCAATATATGATCACCAAAAAAGGTGTATTTGTGGGCAAAGGTTATGCTTGTGATGGCATGTTCAAATTGAATATTGAGAATAATAATAAAGCATCTACTTCAGTTTATATGCTCTCTTCTTTGAATTTTTGGCATGCACGTTTATGTCATATAAATAGTAGATATGTGGGAATCATGAGTAGCTTGGGTTTAATTCCTTCAGTGCAAAAAGATTTTGAAAAATGTGAGACTTGCAGTAAAGCAAAAATTACTAGAAGGCCTCACAAAAATGTTGAAAGGAATACCGAGCTATTGGAATTAATTCATACAGACTTGTGTGAATTTGAGGGAATTTTAACTCG
>BDJD01002543.1:37775-54406 GCA_002564525.1 Rosa multiflora
CTTTGGGTTCCTCCAATTTGTGCAGATTGGTGTGAGCCACACAACTTGTTGTTGGGCTGTTGTATCCTGGAGGGGACAAGTCAAGAGATTTCTGGTGCACCGGCATTGTTCCGCAGAGGGCTTGAATCTCCTTAAAGAGAGCGAGATACCCGCGCCTCAGCCTTTTGTCAACGAGTTTCTCATATAGAAATTATAAATTTATTTTAATTTTACAAACAGGTTTTTTGCCCTAGGCCCATCTTTATGTTTTTAGTTAGTCTAACTACAATAATTTTCTTGTATTGGGAAGCTAAGCATTTGTGCGCACTCCATGTTTCTCCAGCGCCTCTGGAGTAGTACCATAGAAGGATTCCCACTATATCTAGCTACGTTCATGAATATCTAATGATTAGGTCTATTTCTATGTACTACTGTGGGTACTACCATTATCTTCTTGTCTGTCTGTTGATGGCAACAGAATGATAAGTAACGGCTTATTATGGCTTTAGATAATATATTATCACCCGTATTTGAGTTCAAAAAGGAGAAACAAACAAAGGAAAAACAAAAAACATAGCAATATTTCACTAGCCTACTGTTAGTGAGGTCGCTGATTTATTGGTGTTATCTTTCCGATCGATGAGGTTGCTGGTCGATCCATGAGGTTGTCATTCGTTCAATAAAGTCACCAATTGGTTAGTGAGGTTGTCATTCAATTGGTTGGTCACTAAGGTCATAGGTGAGTTGGCTAGTAAGTTCATCGTGTTGTCGTTGAGGTCAATGGTTGGTCATCTTTCAGCTGGTAGTCATTAGTCGTCGAAGTCGCCGGTAGGTCATTGAGGATGGCAGTCAGACAGTGAAGTCGTCATTCTGTAGTTGAAGTCGTCCGTGGGTTGTGAGGTCGCCGGTGGGCCAATAAAGCAATGTCGGTACTAGATCAGTGATATTTTCAATCGGTCGGTTGGTGAAGTGGGATTGTCTAATGGAAAAAATAAGTTTATATTTTTTTTATATCTAACATTTTTTAATTTTCTAAAAGCAACATACCAAATGTTTTCATTTAGAGAAATTTTATTCACACACCTCTAAATACTAAATATACGTCTCTTTTTTCACACACCCAACATTACATTTTATGGGTAAGTTAAATTACCAAAAGAGATATTTATATTAACAATAAAGAAACATAGTTGGAATTAAGAAATATATGCAGTTTTTTTGTTTTTTGTTTTGTTTCCAAGTCTACCACAGATGGATATCATGAATTTGATTCTCAATAATTTAGCATGCATGGAATCGAGCCTTCTTATCAATCTAGTTTCAAAAATGTATTAACTGTCCAAATGATATGGACAAACAAGAGCAAGTGAAAGCCGTTGAAAAATTCCTCAAGAACTCTTGTGATGTATTGTTTTGTTTCACTCCAATTTCATCATTAGTAGTTCACAAATCTCAACAATTGGCATATGAATATTGTCTTTGACAAGTCCTCAATGACAAGCAATTCCCCATTGGCATTTGAGTATGTTCAACCCAACAAGTGAAAAGCAATTAAAACATTTTTTGGGTGCCATTCTATTAACTTTAGTGATGACCATGTGATTTACCGAAACTCTCACATTAACCAATTGAGGAATTGATGTTGAGTCTTCTAGTGTAATATGCCATTCTTTGGGTCTGCTTTTTATTTTTTCATTTGCAGCAATGCAATAGGTAGTCTCTCCTGTATAAGAAAAAAAAAAAAGGTAGTCTCTTACTATATATTTATCTCAATTTATTTCAGCAAAAAAAAAAAAGAGAAAATGTTACAAACAGTACCCGAACTAAGCCTCATTCTTAATTTCAATACCCGACTATGCAAAATTATCACTTTGGTACCCCAAGTTTGAAATCCGACCCAAGAATGGTACACGTCATCCATCACGGCGTTAACTAGCTAACCACGTGGCATATTTTGAGAGCCCTCATGGTTTGCCACGTAGCAAACACTTAACGCTGTGATGGACGGCGTGTACCATTCTTGGGTCGAGCTTCAAACTTGGGGTACCAAAGTGATAGTTTTGCATAGTCGGTTACTGAAGTTAGGAGTTGGCCTTAGTTCGGGTACTGTTTGAAATATTTTCTAAAAAAAAAGGATATATATTTAATGAAAAGATATTGTGTATTGTGTATGAGGATAGTTTAGGAAGTTTGGGGTTGTTCTTCTAGTAAAATATTAAAATAAAAAAGTTAATAGGTTGTGTATTAAGTAAGAGATATGTATACTTAGGGTCGAGACCCAAAGAGCCGCATTGGTTTTTCTCTCAAACCTTAGGAACTTTGGCGTTCGTCAAGAGGTACTCATCCGGCGGCAGCTTAGCGTCAGCGCTGCTCGTGGTCGTGACGATGTGGGGGCTACTGCCGGGCGAGTGGTGGTTATCTGCCTTGCCTTCGAGTCTTGGGGCAATTTGGCTTAGAGGTGGGACAGTGATCGGCATCAGATCTGGCTTCGTTGCAGCGCTGAGTTGGTTGAGATCGCAAGCATCGGTTGATCATGGGTCGGTGTCTGGCGACATGGGTTGGTTCCAGGCAGCGGCGGCTCGTGGAGATCAATGGAGGATCGAGATTTTTGGGTTTCCAGGTGGGTTTTGGTCGCAGCATTGCATCAAACTCTATGGAGACAGCGTCAAGGTGCGTCAAGACTTCTGGGGGTGGTGGCTATGGTGGCCAGCGTGGTGCTTTCGACGATGCTGCACAGTGAGGCAGGGGCTGGTTTGGGAAATCAATGTAGATCGACAAAATATTAAAAATTAAGAGATGACTGTTTGAAATTAATGGAAAGTATATGCGGCTTTGAAATCTCACCACAACACACACATGTGAGGATTTAGATGCACATTAACAAGCACAATAGTTTAGGTTTTTGATACACTTAAACAAACAATAGATTCTCTCACCAATTCTAAACTATTGGCTAATTCCCCTTCGGTTGACTTTCTTTCTCTCCTGTTTTATTTGCCACATGGTACAATATAATTTATCTACATGGAACCTTATGATAGGTCCACATGTGGCCTCATATTGGTCAAAATTCCAACCCCAAAAGAAATAACTCCGATATTGATCTTCTTTGTGTCGATGGACTCGATTTAATGCAATCTACAACTTTCAAGAAAGAAGTTTTCTCATAATCTGAATTGAAGAAAAATGTCACTTTTAGGGCTCTCTAAATGTTTTAAATGAAAGTGAAAAGTGAAAAAATTGATGTTTACTAACCAAATGACTGATAAACGTGTAAATCTAGGTATGAAGCATAACAGAGACTCCTATTGATTTTTGGTAAAAAACGATGGAGTAGATGCTGTTGAAGTACGGTAGTCCTTTATTAACGGAGATGACATGTGTCAAAATTTGAGGCTGTGATAGATTTGGCATAGGAAATATTGTGACAGTTGATCCCTATATCAATGGCTACATAAGGTGGGATGCATGTGGTACCTTGCATTGCTCAAAAAATAATTTTTTTTTCTTTTCCATGTTTGCCTTTCATCTTTTTAAATATACTTTTGAATATATAAATTTTCGTTGGGTTCTTTGTTCCTTTTTTGGGTTTATGAACATGAAACGATAATCTTTTGTTCTTCCAGGACACCTCACAATTGAATTTCCATTAAAAAAAAAGCCATTAAAAATGAATTTAGTTTCCAGTACACTGAATATTAAATTTTAGATTGTAGTAGGATTTACAAGTCATTTGTTGCGTGAGAAATGTTAAAAGAGAAGGTACGCATAAAGAGAAGGTAGCTAGCATTTATTTTTATTTCAATACCAATTTCTTATTGAATTTGTCTCTATCTCTCTGATTCATTGGAAATTCTAAACAAGAATTTGGATATTAAATATTTTTTTGATAAAAAAAACTCCAATGACAGATCCATAAAAATCACAACACCAACTAAAAAATATATCAATGGATTCAACAATGACAGAATTGGATAACTAGCCAAATCAATTTAACCAAAAAAATATAGCAATAACTACGACAAGTGACCACAACAAAGAATTGTTAGGTTGGTCATCCCAAGATTTCGCGATCACATAAGAACATATATAGCGGAACTAAATCATACGGCCTAAAGCTTGCAAGGACTTGAGACAACTAGTCTGTTATCTAGATGGAGAGCCCCACTGAAATCCAAGACGACAATCGTGACTTAAAAAAGAACAAGTTTTTTTTTTTTAATCAAATCATTAACTTAAAAGAAACAACTTACAACTACTCATTCGACTCTTACTTACAAACGAGAGACTTGCAATAGACGAAAACTAACAAAAACTAAAACCAAGAGCCAAAAAAAACACCCCGATAGTGCGTCGCAGCCAGTTCTAAGAGCATCTCCAACAGTGATAGCTATCTGGATAGCTAAAAGTAGCTAAAATTGAAATATAGCTAGTTGAATATTGAGTTATGCTCCAGCAAATACCTAAAACTCAAGTTAAATTTAACTTTTAGTTAAATTCTCTCTCCTCTCTAGCTAAATATAGCTAGGTCTTTTAGCTAAAGTTAAATTTAGCTTTTGTTTAGCTAGTCTGTTGGAGATCAAACTTAGCCTAAAACTAGTTAAATTTCAAATTTTTTTTGAAATAAGTATTCTGTTGGAGATGCTCTAATAGACCTAATGGATCCAGCCCGGGTTGGGTAGGGGTCAAGCCCCACCGGGCATGTGGGCCCAAAAGAAAAATTAGGTTATTTTTTAGAATCTATTCTCTCCTATTAGCCTGATAGCCAGAGTCTTCTTGTTTAGAGTTCAGACTTCAGACTACCGATTCTTCAGATTGAGGTCTAGCTGCTTCTTCGGTTCTTCCTCTCTTAACTGTGTAAGTATCATGCTGGGTTGCAATTTCAGATTACCAAATTGCTGGTTATTGATTTAATGATTTCAAATCAGGTGAGAATAAATTGCTGGGTTGCCGGCAGTGTGTAAGTAAGTTACTGAGTTTGATGAAATTGCTGGGTGAATTGGGTATCAAGCAGTTGAGTAAAAAATTGGAGCTTTTGGGGAGGTGGGTTTGAATTGGTCTTTGTTATTTGGATCAGTGAGAGGTTTCTGTAATCATTAGTGTAATCATGAATTTGATCGTATTGAGTGAATGGTTTTGTATTAGTTTTGGAGAAAGGATGGAGCAAAGCTGGGTTGGGGAAAACAATCATGGAGTACAGAGAAATTTATATATTAGATATGGTAGCTCATAAATGGCTCCAGCGTCGTTATATATGATACTAGTTAGCTCGTGGTGTTGTGTAATATTATGAATAAGATGAACATATTAGGTGAAGGGCAGTCGTTTTTCTAATTCTACCACAAGGTAGCCACTAAAAGCATACACATTTAATGAAAATCTGTCAGTGTAGACTGTAGACTATTTGATTTGAATTCTCTTACATCTAGTGTGGAAAAGGTGCTTCATTTCTCTGCTAATATTCTGATTAATTTTTATTTACGGAGTTTTGATGCGACTACTGATTTGCTATTGTTGTGTTTTGCTTTGTTGTTGAACTAGAGCAGACATTAGTTTGCAGTGGACGCTCGCATCTATACCGTTAATTAAATCCTTGCATCTGTACTATTAATTAAAGCCTTTGTTAAGAAATTCAAGCCCCACCAAGGTTGTAATCCTGGATCCGCGCCACTGCTAGTAATCTCCACTCTCCGAGCCTCAACTTCAAAGACACAAACTCCCGCCGGCAAGACCTAAGACGCTTTAACTTTCTGGGTAACGGGCTTTCATTTTCTTATGGGTTTTCTTTTACTTATTCAGCTCCGGCTGCTCTTTTATGGTTTAAGTTGCCACTGATGCACCTGTTTCTTTAGCTTTGTTCAAGTTCCGATTGTTTCAGTTGCTGTTTTGAGATTATTTTCAGTCTGATGGTCCATTTGTTTTAGCTGTAAGACTGTTACCCTATGATTTGATGGTTTTTGTTGCTGTCTTAGTGGATATTATAATCAAAAGCTGCACTTAAATGTTTGGTTTTCCGGATGGGATTATGTTGTAATATCTGTTTTGGTCAAGTTGTAAGATTTGATTCTTTTGAACTGGAGTTTAGTTCTGATTTCATTATGTCCCTGAAGCAGACTAGAAGGGCATGGCAAGGCAGCGGCCGAATATATTGGTGACTGGCACACCCGGAACAGGGAAGACAACAATGTCGTCTGCCTTAGCAGAAGAGACACAGCTTCGCCACATCAACATAGGTGAGTTGGTCAAGGCAAAGAGCCTCCATGATGGCTGGGACAATGAGCTTGACTGTTATGTCATTAATGAAGACCTGGTGTGCGACGAGCTTGAAGATATGATGGAAGAAGGAGGGAACATAGTGGACTACCACGGTTGCGATTTCTTCCCTGAGAGATGGTTTGATCTTGTGGTTGTGCTTCAGACTGACAACACTGTCTTGTATGACCGTTTGACTCAAAGGTAATCTCTATTTGTTTTGGCGGATTAATTTAACTAAATGAAAGTCTTACAACTTCAAATCATATATTTTCTTTGTGGGTTTTGGATGTTACAGAGGGTATTCCGGCTCTAAACTTTCCAACAATGTTGAATGTGAAATATTTCAAACTCTGCTTGAGGAGGCAAAAGAGAGCTACCCGGAAAATATTGTACAACCTCTGAAGAGTGATAGCATTGAAGATATTTCAACGAATCTCACTTCTTTGACTGATTGGGTGAGGAGGTGGCAACCATCAACTTAGTCTGCCACGGTATAGTTCTGCTTGAAGCAGGTTTTTGTTTGGTCGTTTCATATGGTCAAACATCTAAGATGAGGTTTCTTGTACTAATGTTATAGTTTATTCAAATCCAATTTCTTGTCATTTTAATGTTGATGTGATCTGAGGATTTGGTGAAATCAAATTTCTTTTCAAAGTTATCCACATAAGATTGAATTCTTATGTTGGATACCAGATTTTGTTTGGACTACTAGTTAGATTAATGTCTTCTGCTTGTTACAGTATTGAGGTGTGTGAAGTTAGGTTTCTACTAGAATTACTATTCCATCTGTTATAAAATGTTCATAGGTAGGACTTTGTTCAAGTCTATGAATGTGACAATTGTCTCTTAATAGTGATAAATTGATCATGGATAAGACTGAATTATATTTTGGATCGTACAAGGATTTGTTTGGATTAGTGCTTGTAGCAGTATTGAGGTATGTTAAGTTATGTTTCTACATCTAATTGGGTATTCTATATCCTTTAGACTTCATATGTATGATGTTGTTCAATTCAATTATAACACTGTAACTAACTTATACAGTAGGGATGTAAAAGAAGTCCGTCTAGAGATCACTTGACTGAGACTGACCAAAAATTGCACCGACTTGCTTCTTTATTGATGCCTTTTGGCTAAGCTAATTTTAATTTTTTGTTCTTTGATGCGTTGACTAGGGTAAATATTTCGGAGTCCCTGTATTTTGAACATTTATGGGTACTTTATGATGGATAGCATGGACACTTGGAGGAGATCCAATTGTTTGTGAAAAGCTCATTCTTGTTACCCTTTTAGTAACAGGCTGCTTTTATGATTTCTAGGCTGTAAAATTTAAAACCTGATGTGAGAACATTCTCCTTTTGATAGTAACCTAGCAGGTCTAAAACTATACATCGATTTGAAGGCTTGATATTCTGATAGGTAATAGTTTGCTTGGCCAAATTGCTATGACTGGTCAAGTTGGATGGTAAAAGGAATTGTGGCTGGTCTGTTTCTTAGTTATGACCCATGCAAGCATGAATAATTTTCTATAAACTTCTTGAGCATTGAGCTGTAACGGAATTTAGGCAATGCAGATACAAAAATCTGCTCAGTTATTTCATAATATGCAGTCACTTGAGAATCCCTCTTTACTGAACTGCACCTTAAAAAGAACTCTGCAGCTAATGCTGCAATGTAAAGGCTTAACAAGATTTTCAATGTTTTTTTTTCTTTTTTTTTGGCCCCCCAGTGAATGTTTCCCATTCATGTATATACACTATGGTAAGACTTCATTCATATATTGTATTCATGTCTGCATCTGCTTAATTTTTGAAAAAGAAGTATATTGGACTCACATTCTGGGTTCCCATCGATCAGAGTTTAGTAATTTGAAAAATAAGTATCATTTGTGTCACACTACTGATTTAATAAACAAAGCACAATGCAGTACTTTCTAGCAGAAATGGTTTGTTCTATACCGATTTAATTCCCAGCCCTGAATGAATTACTGAGAGAATCATTTGACATGACATTTCCTCATCCTTTTACTAGTATCAACGGTCTGATCTTGCTTGATCCTTAGTGAGGTTCATTGCATCTTAGTAAATGGGGAACTGACATCTTTCCTTTATGTTCCTTGACAGAGTTAGCAACAATCTTCATGATAGATTGTTGTTTCCTGTGTTTTGTTTTAATGTTTTATGCATTGGTTGGTTTGGTATGTTTCATTCTGTAGTTTCAGATTTCGAGGGCCTTTTGGGGCGAGTTCGCATTTGAACATTCTTCTTAATAAAGACTTGACTAATATAATCTCTTGAACCTTATAGTTCATATTGTACTTGATTCACCAGCTGCAAGGGCACCGCCCGAAGGATGCTGTTATGGAGAGCCTATTGCATGAGACTCTGGCTTTAGCAAATTTTGTTCCTAGAAGTTTAAATAACACTGCTCACCTTGTGGCAAGTTATGCTGATAGGAGTTGCTGTTGGGATATTTGTTTGCCTAGTTGGCTAGCTCTAGTACTGGAAACAAATGTACTTGGCTATTATTGATTAGTTGAAGATCCTTTCATCATTTTAATCAAGCTCTGCTAGCCGAAACAGTTTCGCGTATTATTGCATCTTCTCCGAGATCCTTGGTTAACATTATTCTTCAAGTCAAGCATCTTCCTCTCACCGTAATAGGAGTTTGGTATTATAGAAAATATGGGATGTATTCGGTTGAATCAGGGTGCTGATTAGCAATGCAGTTACAAGGCAGAGTAATATGACCCGTCTCATCCCTCAAATTTCACCATGAAATATAAACTAGTCTTGCAGGTACACTACCGAAAATTTGGTATTATTCCTAAAAATGAACTATCCTGAATCCTATAAAAACGATCTCAACACTTCTTATAACACGATTACCAACCTCAAACAACTGGTGCCTACTTACGAAAAAAAAAAAAAAAACTACTGGTGTCTACATGCTCTTCATAAATAACTACAAAACTCCCACAACTACCAATAAAAATGTAAAATTCTTTATCTACTTGGATAACTTTTCACTTTTCCCTCACGGTATTTGGACGCTATCGGTCATTGAGCCTTCGCTACAAAAAGAGCTGGCTACAGGCAATCGAAGAGATTGATAAATCAGAGCAATCTAACAATTTTACTGAAAATACAAAGATAGAAGAGTTTGATAAATAAAAGTCTTACGATAACAATGAAGAAACAACAGTAACTACCATGCCCTAACTCCAAGTACCGCCAACTTCATCTAGTCTGAAAATTGGGCAATGTAAAACCGAAAGATTCAAGGAAACCCAAAAACATTTGTAAAACTGTTAGAGTGAATGAACAAAAATAAATAATACTTCAATTCAGGGTTAATTCGATAAATTTATTCATCCCACAATGGGGATATATATACAAATACAAATGAGTAGTCTAACTCTAATAGGAAACAATATTTCCATAATTACAGGATATTCTAATTAAATAAAATCCTAATTACATACAGATTTACAGAGATTCTACAGTCCCCCTCAAGTTGGTGCATAGATGTCTATCATGCCCAACTTGTCAACTGAGCTGTCAAATACCTTCCTGGACACTCCTTTAGTAAGAACATCAGCTAATTGCTCCTCTGAGTTTACAAATTGAAAGCGAATAACCTTTCTGTCAAGATTTTCTTTAATAAAATGACGGTTAACCTCCACATGCTTTGTTCTATCATGCTGAACTGGATTATGTGCAATCTCAATGGCAGCTGTATTGTCACAATGCAAATCCATAGGCTTTTTAAGTTTGTAACCTAGATCCTTCAAGACATTACGAATCCACAATATTTCACATACTCCATGTGCCATACCTCGGAACTCAGCTTCCGCACTTGATCTGGCAACGACTTTTTGCTTTTTGCTACGCCAAGTGACAAGGTTCCCTCCAACAAAAGTGAAGTACCCCGATGTAGAAGGTCTGTCCGTTTTTATCACCAGCCCAATCTACATCTGTGTACCCAACAACTTCCAATTCATCTTTTTTCTGAAACAGTAACCCTTTACTTGGCGCCCTCTTCAAGTACCTCAAAATACGAAAGACTGCATCCATATGCTCTTCACTAGGACAATGCATAAATTGACTAACAACACTCACAGCATAAGCAATATCAGGTCCAGTATGTGAAAGATAAATCAACCTTCCTACAAGACGTTGATACCTCCCTTTATCAGTTGGCACTTGATCAGGATAGATAGCAAGTCCATGATTCATCTCAATGGGTGTCTCGATGGGTCGGCAGTCCAGCATCCCCGTTTCAGCAAGTAAATCAAGAACATATTTCCTCTGTGAAAGTGAAATCCCCTTCTTAGACCTTGCAACTTCAATACCCAAAAAATACTTCAGTTGTCCCAGATCCTTCATTTCAAACTCCTTTGACAAATACTTTTGCAATTCATTTATCTCATTCGGATCATCCCCTGTAACAATCATGTCATCAACATACACAATAAGAGCTGTAATCTTACCATTCTTGCGCTTGATGAACAAGGTATGGTCAGAATTGCTCTGTCTATATCCAAAGGCTTTCATGGACTTTGAAAATCTTCCGAACCAAGCTATTGGAGACTGCTTTAGGCCATACAAAGACTTCTTCAATTTACACACCTTGCCAACATCACTTGGGTAATTCTTAACACCTGGGGGCATATCCATGTACACTTGTTCCTCCAAATTCCCATTAAGAAACGCATTCTTCACATCAAACTGGTGCAAGGGCCAATCTTTGTTTGCTGCAAGTGAGATTAGAATCCGGACAGTATTAATCTTTGCCACAGGTGCTTGCAAGTGAGATTAGAATACGGACATTATTAATCTTTGCCACAGGTGCAAAACTCTCCTCATAATCAATCCCATAGCGTTGTGTATATCCTTTGGCAACCAACCTCGCTTTGTATCTATTAATAGTTTCATCTGCATTAAGCTTCACAGTAAATACCCAACGACATCTACAGTCTTCTTTCCAACCGGCATAGGTACTAGCTCCCATGTTGCATTTTTCTGAAGAGCTTCCAATTCTTCATTCATCTCCTTGGTCCATTTTGGATTCGTCAATGCATCCTGCACGTTACTAGGAATAGATACAGTAGATAATTGATCAACAACAAGTGCATGTGACCCAGAAATCCTATGGTTAGACATAAAATTAGCTATAGGGTATTTAGCTTTGGCTTTGATATCTGGTTCATATTGTTTCTTAGGAATTCCCTTGGTAACCCTTTGTGATTTCCTAGGATCGACACTTTCTAACCCAGAAGACTCATTACAGTTTAGGGGTACCTGAGGTGGATCATTCTGACTGGGATCTTCAGTTGGTGAGGCAGAAGGGGGAATATCTTGTGTGTGAGATTCGGATACGTCTTGATTTTGTTTCAAACTATCCAGAAAAGTCGTCTCTTCTGTCTCGGAATTTACAACGTTCTGTTCGGCAGTTTGAGCAGTTGCATTCTCAGTTTCGGAATTCACAACACTCTGTTTGGCAGTCGCATTCCTTGTTTCAGAATTCACAACACTCCGTTCGGCAGTCGCATTTTCTGTTTCGGAATTTACAACACTATGTTCGGCAGTCAAATTTTCTATTTCGGAATTTCTACCTTCAAAACGTTCCTCCAAATCTTCCAAGTCTTCAAAGACATCAAAATCAATAATAGAACAAGGATTCCCTTCATAACCTCTCTCCCCCTGAAGGGAAGACTGAGAAGCTCCCCCTGAGTAATATGGCTCAGATTCACGGAATGAGACACCAAGAGATATATGTATAGTGCCAGTAAGAGGATCATAACATCGATAACCCTTCTGGAAGTCAGCATAACCAACAAATATACACTTACGGGCACGGGGATCAAGCTTTCTTCGTTGAGGCTTGGGAATATGAACATAAGTTGTGCACCCAAGCACCCGGGGCTCCAAATTAGGCATAGAAGGGATGGTCAAAAGTGTATGAAGCTTCTAATGAGGATTCTGAAACTCAATCACCCAGGAAGGAGTACGGTTGATAAGATATGCTGTTGATTTCACTGCTTCGCCCCAATAGGACCTAGGTACATTCATGCCAAACAAGGAAGCACGAACAACTTCCATCAACTGCTTGTTTTTCTGTTCTGCTAAACCATTATGTTGAGGAGTATAAGAATTGGAGGTTTGATGACGAATTCCATGTGACCGGCAAAACTCAATCATAGGGCCATTCAGAAACTCTCCACCATTGTCAGACTGAAACACTCTGATGGATTGTTGATACTGAGTTGCCACCATTTTGTGAAATTCAGTAAACATTCCAAATACATCACTCTTATTCTTCAGTAATGACACCCATGTCATGCGAGTGCAATCATCAATAAATGTTACAAAATACCGAGCTCCAGAAAGAGAAGGAATTTTCGCAGGACCCCAGACATCGGAGTGAATCTTCATAAAAGGAACAAGACTTTTATTAAGACTTGGTGAATATGAAATACGGTGACTCTTGGCCAGTTCACAGATGTCACAGTGGAAATCCAAATCACTAACAACTGAAAACAATTGAGGTTGCAACTTCTTAAGATAACGAAAGGATAGGTGACCTAAACGGCGATGCCATAACCATACAGCTTCCTTCGCATTCTCTACCCGTCAATAAACGTTACAAAATACTGACCTCCAGAAAGAGAAGGAATTTTCGCAGGACCCCAGACATCGGAGTGAATCTTCATAAAAGGAACATGACTTTTATTAAGACTTGGTGAAAATGAAATACGGTGAATCTTGGCCAGTTCACAGATGTCACAGTGGAAATCCAAATCACTAACAACTGAAAACAATTGAGGTTGCAACTTCTTAAGATAACGAAAGGATAGATGACCTAAACGGCAATGCCATAACCATATAGCTTCCTTCGCATTCTCTACCTCGTTGATCTGATTAGCTTGTCTCAAAAGATGTTTATGTTTCTTTCCAGTCTCTGTCAGATCCAGATAGTATAATTTCCCCCTTCTAACACCATAACCAAGAACCTGTCGAGTCAGAATGTCCTGAAACACACAGAAAGACGGATAGAAGGTCACAATACATGCAAGAGCTAAAATAACTTGACGAACAGACATGAGATTATAAGCTAGTGATGGAACAACTAAGACAGATTTAAGGGTTAAGGTATCAGATAAAACAATAGAACCTTCTCCGGTGACCGGAGTTGGAGTACCATCAGCAGTAGAGACAACTTCTTGAGGGGAATGTCTAAGGTTTTTCACAAGACTTGGGTCATTGGTCATATGGTCAGATGCACTTGTATCAATTATCCATGTACTATTAAAAGTAACCTTACCCTTCATACCTGACTGCGCTACATTAGCGGAGGCATTGTCTAGGTAAACTTTCTCTTTAGTAGCAACAGCGGCCTTGCCCAGATTCTTTTGCGGTTTCTTGGTGAAGTCCCACCAATCAAGGTAACCAATCACTTCATAGCACCGCTCCTTGCTATGACCTAATTCCCCACAGATACTGCACCTTTTGTTTGCATATGGATTTGGTTTACCTAGAGGATGGTGTGGAGAAGGTCCTGAGAAGCCTGGAGGAGGACCTTGTTTGCGTTGGGCCACAACAGAAAATTCAGTAGTTACCGAATGCCCCATAGCCTATTTCTCTGATTGCATCATTGATGAATTCATGATTTTCGCAGGATTGGATTTTCAAGGGTTTCAAGATGGATATGAATGTTTTGGAAAAAAAAGGTAGGGTGATGGTGGTTTGAAATTCAGGATGGTTTGATTTCAACGGTGGTGGTACGCAGCGGTTTGTGGTGTTCTTCGGGATTCAGGGTTCAGGATTCAAAGGATGCAGCGCAATTTCAAAGGATTGAACCTGGCTTTGATACCAAGTAGAAAAGAATACTTCAATTCAGGGTTAATTCGATAAATCTATTCATCCCACAATGGGGATATATATACAAATACAAAAGAGTAGTCTAACTCTAATAGGAAACAATATTTCCATAATTACAGGATATTCTAATTAAATAAAATCCTAATTACATACAGATTTACAGCGATTCTACATTTTGGTTGGAAAAGCCTCCATTTATTATTCGAGATGTGCTCTATGAGAATTGTCGTAATGTTGTACAAGACTCAGGTTTTATGTCCTCCCAAGTGTGTTCTGATTCATCAATAAATAATATGTATAAGCGTGGGATTGAGCGTCCCAGTTAGGCTGGGTTCCAAATTGCTTTTAAAAAAAAAAAACAAGTAAAAGTAAAACTTTAATGATTTCCCAAATCAAAATTTCATTAAAATTATGCATGCAAATTGATTAGGAGAAAATACTTTAAATCATCAATTTATGAAAGGGGAGGGAAAAATCACCAAATTTTTTTTTTTTTGAGGGAAATAAAAGACTAATTCATTGATGAAACATCATTACAATAAAAAAGTATGAGAGCCTCCACACTTGGAGGGATGTTGGTAAAGAAATCAATACCAAACAGACCAGCTTTGGCCTCCTGCACCAAAGTACGTATGTGCTACTAGATTAACCTGCCTACTACCAAAAACCACTTTAGCATCTAAAGCGTCATGCAACATGTTTCGCAAGTCATTAATTAAGAACCCTAACTCCGATTGATAAAGGGATGAGCCAGAGATAGCTTGAACCAAATCCATACAATTTGTTTCCACTATCACCGGTGTGAAATTCTGATTAATAGCCAACTGCACTTCTAGAAGCAAAGCTAACAACTCCGCATGCCAACCAGAACTAGACACCATTACTGTGTGTTGAAGGCCCCCCCAAAACAACTCCTTCATGGTCCCTGAACACACCTCCCAATCCTGTGATACCCGAATCCAAACAAAAAGCCGCATCAACATTCACTTTAATAAAACCAATAGGAGACTTTTTCCATTGGGTCAAAGACCTTGATCTATTAACAGAAGGTGAGGGAGTGCGAGCAGCCTTGTAATCCTCCCACCAACCCATCGTTATTGGCACAATATCTGTAGCCAACTTGCATTCCTCATCCCAAATCTAGGAGTTTCTGTTACGGTAGGTAGCCCAAATGGTCATCAATAAAGGAGCAAAATCTGCAGGGGACTATGCGTAAATGGACACCAACTGATTACAAGCATTTCTATGCGTGTAATTATATCTAAAACACTAGAAATAAGCCAATCCCCATGTCAATTAATATGTAATTAATTAATTTTTACTTATTTTGTAGAAAATAAGTGGAGTTGCAAGAACGAGACAATGCGACGTGAAAGTAAAGCAAATGCAGATTTTCTACCATATGATGAGAATGTCAACATTGAGTCAACCACAAACCTAGCGATGCAAATGTGATTTGGAAAAAAAGAAAAAGAAAAAAAAACTGACAAGCTTAATTAAATAAACTATTGGTTAATTAAATGCTGCACGTCGGTTTAATTGCATGAGTTTGAAACCAAATGGTTATTAATCATGCTGCAGCATAATGACCTCTTAATTAGACAGGGGTGGTTTAATTAAGCAAAGAAGGACCAGCAGACTATTCTTTTGATTCCAAGGGTCCTTAGGATGCAGCCAAAATCAATTTTTTTTGTGTACTCTCTCTCTCACCACCCACGTGTCTCTATCCTCTTCTCACTCATGAAACCAACACAGCCAGTAGCCTATATTTAATATATATATATAGCTCTCTACCTCTTCGGGAGGAAAATAAAAAAAAAACCCAACAGTGGCCGCACCATCCACACCGAGACCACATATATATTCATTCAACCCTCTCTCTTCTCCAACAGCCGCAGACCCCAATTTTCCTTTACCCTTCCTCTAACACCGAACCACTCACCTCCAACCCATTTTCTACATTTTCTTCACTATTCCACCACAAAGCTTCATCAATTCCATAAGATTCAAAGAGGAGCCCAAGCATCAAGAGCTTTATAAACATCAAATTTGGGTAAAAGTGGGAGCCATAAATCAAGGCTGGCTATAATTGCTCTATAACATTTTGTGGCTTGTTCTTGTTACTCTCTACTTCTCTTCACTTTTTTTCTCTTTCAATTATGTATTTTGATGTTAGTTTGGTGATGGGTAGTGAGTAGTTTTGTTGTTGGGGGCTAGTGTTGTGTGCCCTAGCCCAAATCTTGTGTAAAAGATGTTTAATTTAATGTAATGATGCAATTTTCATATGATGGATGCTTATTTCAATTATTGTTGGGTTAAAATGCATATCTAGGAGCCTAGTCAACTCTAGGGTGTGTATTTTGAGCATGTCTAGGACGGAGTTAGAGGGTTGACCCCCTCTAATTCCTAAGCTAGAAACCTTCAATTTCGTATTCGAGGGGTTATAAGCATGGTGATTTACACCCGTTGCGTGATTGCGCGGGCGGGTCGCTTAGTAGTCTAATTCCTCGATCT
>BDJD01002543.1:67307-79371 GCA_002564525.1 Rosa multiflora
AAAAAAAAAAATTGCCCGATTCTTGCAACAATTACATGATACTACTCTAACTACAACAACATTTGCTTTTATCAAATCAAATATATTCATCTCGTCTCACATTTGCTTTTATCAAATCAAATATATTCATCTGTCTCTTTCTTTCTCTTGCCTGATTCTTTTTATTTTTTCCTATTGCTCTTCTCTCGCTTTTCCAACTTTTCTTCTATGACTTAATCAGACTAAGTTTCTCTCTCTCTCTCTCTCTCTCTCTCTCTACCCATTGGCTTTTACTCTGCTACGTGCATCTGTTATGGTCATTTCTTTTTCTAGTCTTCAACATATCCCCTAGTGCCGTGCTGGTCTTCCTTATCTTGTTACTCCAACAATATTGAAGTTGCTTATGGTAGTACCATAGTGCAGTACAGTTTGTGTAATTTAGGTTCAAGTGCTTTTCCCACTTACAGTTTGTATCATACTTGCTGTTATTCTTTTTTAACGTTATATTCGATCTTTATTGCATATGGTTGACAGTGTTGGTGAATTGGCAACACCAACACCGGTTCCTACTCAATGAGAACCCTATTAAACTCACCCTAGTTTGAGGAGCAGAGTGTGAGTTTGTTGATGCGTGAAGTGGCCGCCTGAGAATGGGGACGAGGGAGGTGTATGAACAGAAGCTAACTAGCTAAGGAGTGGGAATCTGCATCATGATCCTACCCTGAAACCAGGCCTCGGCACCCCTCGCTGCCCCCGCTGTCTCTCTCTCCTTGACCATGATTCAGTACCGTCTCATAACCCAGATTACTAGTTTGACGTTTTGATTCTCTGAGTTTGTTGTTCGAAACTAACTTTCTGTGTTTTGTTAATCTCCAGGGCAAGGGTGAATGGACTATCACTCCTGTTCTTCATGATGCCACTGCTGTTGTAAGTTTCTTTCTTTTTATCTACTAGTTTAAAACTTTAAATCCCTGAGGTGCCAACTTGTGTCAAGTCAGTTCACCATTCATTTTTTTTAAATGGAACAATTGCTTTTGATTTTGAATTTTCATGGGGTTGATATACGAGATGGATTTAAACACTTTTTAAGTAATGTACAGAATTGAGTTCTGAACATTAAAGATTAACATCACTCAATGAACTCCAAGATCTTTACTATGTCCCAATTTGTATTTGTATTGTTGGTGCTAGCTATGGAGTCCTCTAAAATTATATGTATATTGTCCCTATTCTTATAACAATTCACCCATTTGCCAAATACATGAACAATTAAGCTTAAACCCTCTATGAATAGTACACTCATCATATAGAAGTAGAACCAAAAAGCAGTTCTGTTTTGGGGTTTCTAGTCTATATGTATGGAGTATTGAAAAGGTCATGTTTGAGCGTAATATTAATGAGTTGTGACCATCCTACCAAAACTTGGTCATATATTTGTTCTGCTTATGTTTGAGCCTTTCTAATACTTACTATTTGAATAGGCTGGCTCAGGTATTGATGGAATGCTCAGTGCAATTCATGGCTTCAATACAGGTATAGATTTGTCCTTTGCCTTCAAAAACTATGTGCTTATATTTGCAACTTTCTTAGTGTTACTTGATTGCAGGGATCCCGTACCTTCAGAATCGCTTAAAAGGACCAAAGTCGCTTCCTTTCTTAGTTGGGGTAGATTTCATATGCTTCTTTCCTTTTGGCATTCCAGTTTCCATAACCTGCAATGCACACTGACATATTTTGATTCACCATAAATGTGTTACATTAGGATATGAGTGAGTCTAATTCACAGGTTTGTGTGTCCGTGCATGTGTGCAAGGGTGTGTGTGCGTGCGTGCGTGCGAAGGTGTGTGTGTGCGTGTGCGTGGGCGTGTGTGTGTGCGCGCACGTGGGGTGTGTGTGTGAACTTTAATTGCAGCTTCCTCAGCTGCTACTCTTTTCAGGTGCCAGTGCTGCATTTGGAGGTATGAACTGTGCCCTTTCTCCATGGGTTAAAGTACTCTGAATTAGTTTTGGATTGTTATAAATGCTCTTTACATTTCCCTTTGGTATTACTCTTTTTTCTCTTAGCCAAATTGTTGCCGTTTAGCAACCATGTACTGATTAGCTACTACAATCAAGAAGAGATTCTTGACTTGTTTGATTGTACCAATGATTTTTTAGACTAATATCTTTTCCTCCATATTTGAGTTGAATATCATTTTCAATCTTATAGGTTCAGTGAGGTTTGCGCACTCATATCTTAATTTAGGCATCCTGAAATAAAAGGAACAAAAGGATTTAGTATTCCCTATTTATAAAATTATTCAGTGACGATATATTTTGTGCCAGATGCAAGGCTGCGGGCTTGACAACATATGGATGCCATGCTATATTTCACTGTGCACCATCAGAATACCCTTTCTATTTTGCAACTATTAGTAGTCTCAGCATTACGCTATGCTATAATTGAAGTTTTTGCAGTAAAGATGCATAATAAAGACTGAATTACATGAGTCCATTCTTAATGTTCATTGTTACTTAGGCATATAGATGTCATGGATTACATTTTCCCATGCCATTATGCTTGACTTATGCCGTGCTCATGGTACAATTGACCTCACTAAGATTTCCATTCAGTTTTATACCATAGAATGGCTTAAAGATTGAGCCTTTAGCTTCTACCTCAGCTACTTCCCTTGCCTTTTGAAACTGGTGATGATTGATGACAGGCTGCTATAAATTCTTATAAGCATAGATCAAGCACAAAACCTATCATCAACATATTGGTGCACTGTAATTGAATGTTAGTTAAAATATTGGGTTCTTGACCCATAGCACCAAAATGGAATAAAGTTAGCCCGGTTACACCACTAAAAGATTTTTATTCCCACTAACACAATTTAACAACTAAATGACGATTTTGGACTCCAAAAAATTAAAAATTACAAATTGCCACTCACTCTCTCTCTCTCTCTCTCTCTCTCTCTCACATCGTCGATCTCTCTCTCCTCCCTCTCTCTCTCTCTCTCACATCGTCGATCTCTCTCTCCTCCCTCTCTCTCTCTCTCTGCCGGCAACTTCTTCTTCTCTCTCTTTGCCGGCATCGATTTCTTTCTCTCCCTCTCACTGCCGGCGCCGACTACTTCTTCTCTCTCTCTTGGAACCACCGTCTCCTCTTCAAGGTCTCCTCCGAATTCCTCGCCAGGGAGACGACCAGGATCATGATCGAGATCCACAACCATCTTGTCGGCATCGTCCGATTGATCGTCAGCAACTTTCTTGACCTGCAATCGAAGATCCGGTCGTTCACGACGCTGCAGATTCCGGCCTTCTGGAATATTCCACGACGTGTTGAACGTCGCCGCGTCGTTCAATCACGAGTCGGAGTCGTCCAAGGAGCTAGACGATGTCTCGGGGATCGGGCAAGGGAGAGAGCTTTCGGCGCCGACACCTTGACGAGGTCGACAGAGAATTTCTCCAGGTGGCTCCAGGTTGAACATCAAGATCTCAATACTTGAAATCCAATTTGAACAAGGCAATTGCAGAAATTGCTTCGTCAAAAGCAAAAAAGGATAAGAAAATGATTGTTCTGGTGACGTGGTGATAAAAAAAAAAAGTGACTGTTCTGGTAACAAACTTACTCTCAATGTCTTTTTTTTTTTTTGGTAAAATTGAGGCAGAAGGCTCAGAAAGAAAGGAAAAAAAATGTCTATTGGGGGACAATAGACGTCTATTGGAGGGTAATAAATGTTTTGAATTAATGTAATCTCTTCGTTTTTTTCCTTGATCAAAGTTTTATTTGTCTAATTTTACGAAGATTAGTTCTCATTCCAGTGACCGAAAGTTCTATTGGGGGGGGCAATAGACATCTATTGGGGGGTAATACATGGCTGATAGTCGTCTATTGTGGGGCAATACATGGATGATAGTCGTCTATTGGGGGGCAATAAACGTCTATTGGGGGCCAATAGACGTCTATTGCCCCTCTATTAGGAGGCAATAAATGTCTATTGGGGGCAAAAAAACTTTCCGATGGGTGGTAGCCGGTGATCGGAATCCGGCGGCCGGTGACCAGACTCCGGCGAAGTCACCTATGGTTTCTCTCTCTTCCACTCTCTCTCTCTCTCTCTCTCTCTAAGTAACAAAGGTGAGGGTAAAATGGTATTAAAAAAATAATAAAAACAAAAAAAAAATCTTAATTGGGTATTAGGGAAGACCTCCTTAGAGTGTTTTGGGTAAGAGGGAATTAAAAAAACTTAGTGGGATAAGTGGGAAAAAAATCTCTAAAAATGGTGTAAATGGACAAAAACCCTAAAATATTCTATGGACGTGCTACACACATCTCTTATAACCATACCATGATAGCAACATGAGGGCTTTTTATTTACCGTGCAATTTGTCTTTGCATCACGTAATTTTCAATTGTCTGAATAAATTAATACATTTTGTAAACCAGTGTTTTTATCGTCTAATGTTAAATAGTTGTTATAATCTTAATATATTCAAACCACTAAGATAAATTCTTGGCTTCCTGATTGCATGCTAAAATTTCTTCCTGACAGTATAAAACCTATGACATTAGCCTCCTTTGTTCATGAGATAAAATTTTGACAATGGACCATTTGGCTATGGGCTTTAGAATGACATATGGTCCATTGTTCTTCTTCTTTTTACACGTCAGGGGGCATTGGTAGGGCCATCTTCATTTGAGTAATTTCATGGTCATACTTCCTTAGCTGAGACATGGGAAAGCTAAATGGTTTGAAGTTCATCTTGTATTGGGCCATTGGGGTATGCAATCTTCTTCTTTCTATGATTTTTAATGGGGAACTTGTCACTGACTGCCACCCATCAGAACTGAAATCACTTAGAGAGTAGGGGTTTAGGGCCTTATAGTACAAGATCGAATAATTTTCTTAAATAGTTGTAACTGTCTAGTATACCATATCCGATTTTAAAGATCTTTTCGGTTATTTTGGGTTTAGAAGCCATTGAAATTTCAGGTTTGAAGTTTACCAGCCAAATTTAGTCGATTTGTTTCTTTTACTTATTTATTTGGACTGTTATTGATTTGTTTGGAACTCTTCAGTTATATATATTGGTTTGTATTTTGGTTTTGGAATCAACGGATAAGTGTCAAGCTGGGTTGTTGCTGACTGGGGAATAATGGGGAGTAAAGAAAAAAAAAAATAAGAAAAGAGAACAGAGGGAAGAAGAGAACGGAGGAGAAGGAAAAATGATAGAAAGAAGAAACAGGAAGAAGAAAGAAGAAAAAGAAAAGGGGTTTTTCTTTGGGAGGGGCTTGCTTCTAATAGAGAGAAGGCCAGAAACAAAGAAAGGGACACAGAGAAAGATGGTTCTGATGGTCAATAGATGTGTGTAGTGTTGGTATTGTGATTGAACTATCAACCAGCTTTGGTGAATGGGTGTTCCAATTCTGGTTTGGTTGTACTAATCAGGAGAGTAATGAGATTAAAAGAGAAGAAATTGGTTTTTGGTTGGCTCTGTTTTAATATGAGAATCTGACAAAGAAGGTTTGCTTGAAGTTGGGTACTGTAACAAGGTTTTAGAGGAAGATCTCTACACTTTTCAGGTGGTGAAGGGACTAACTGAGCTTCTCTAGTTTTACAAAATTGTTTTATTTTGGATCTACTTAAGACTTGAGGGGAGTGAGTGCCTTTTATATTATGAAATTGTGTTTTCATTATATTATTCCTCGTTGATTATATTTTGATTTTCTTAACACCATGTGAGCATATTTGAATTAATAGTATGAGTTCGGTGTACTGTGCTTTTGGTTATTAAAGTAGTCAGTATTGTAATATGAAAATTGACTGCATGAGTGGTGATCTGATTTCGGTGAGTTTGTGGTGGTACGAATTCTTTTTTAGAATTCAATTTATTGTTGTGGGAGCACAAAAACTATATGCTATTTTAGAATCCTCTAGCTATAAGGAGAGTGGTGCTTTGCAATGTGCGCATTACTATTAGGACATGATCATGCTTGACTATTTTGACAGTGACCATGATTAGTGGCACGGTCATTGGGCTGTGGTAGCCCGGTTTAGCTAACAGGTTTGGCAGTAGCATTCCCATATGATATTTAGTTAACCAATTTACAGTGACATTCCCAGTATCAATTTTTGAACTTTCATTGTTAGTTTGTTGGATTTAAAATAAGTCTTGTGATTTAAGCCGGTAGGTTGAACATGATTGTTTTGATTGATTCCTGGTCATGATCAGTGCTGCTTGTAATCAATTTTGGTTTACATTTTGTGAATTGGGTGCTTGTGATTTATAATCTTGTGACTGCCATTTTATTTGAGTCACTCACTGAGCTTGTTTTTGCTCATCCCACATTTATTTCATGTTTGCCGATCCCTAGGTAGGTTCTGTTCAGAAAGGTTCTGGTTGGGTACTTTGGAGAATTTGTTTATTAAATATATGTAATTTTATGGCGGAATACTGAATTGATATATTCGTTTAGTTCAGTAAGGATTTGGGCCAGTTAGGATGCTTTAGTCCCGATAAAGACTTTTAGGACTGGTTCGTTACAAACTGAATTTGCAACTTTTATCTGGCCTCAAATTTGGTTTGATTGGATGACCCTAGTGTGTGTGCCAGTTGCTTTCTAGGTCTTGTGTGCAAAGAAATTTTTGTCTCCAGTTGTGGGTGCATATTGTTGAACTTGCTGATAATATGGAGTTTTGTAGGTTATGCACTTCCAAAGTTTGCTCAACTCACGGTGACTTCGTATTATGCCACCTCAAGTGCCTGACATTACAGGATTTCGCTTCTTACTCGACATATTGAAGAGACTCATACTTCCCGCTCTCTGCCAAAAGACTCGGATGATTTCTTGAAGGTGCACATAATAAAGAATCCACTACAATTTTGTAACTGATGTTGTATATATGGTTACTATTCTTCACTTATTCCAATAGATCTTTTTGAATAACATTATTTTGATGAATAATAATAGTATCTTGAGATGATTTTACCCTATTGCCTGCAGTTTTCATTATTTTGTTTGATAATGTGAAAATTGACTGGAGAAATTGCCCTCACACGGCATAATCTCATCATGAAGAATTGCTAGTGTGCTATACTCATTGATTGTAACAGTGACAGTATAACGTGATTTAGGAAGTCAAGGACAAATCATAACAAAGGAAAAGGAAGTCAAGGACAAATCCTCCCTCTCGACCTTAGTAAACCCTAATCAATCCTAGTTGTTGGCAACTTTGGATCTACCCTTCAGAAGACAACCTCTGTCGCTGGAGCATGATACCCTTCAAGATTCTAGTTTGGAATTGTAGGGGTTTGAATAATACCGAAACTCAAGATGCCCTTGTCAGTCTGGTTCGACAGCGGAACCCGAGCATTATTTTTCTCTCAGAAACCCTAGCTTCACCTGATCTTCTCTCTGATGTCCAGAGGAACTTGGGGTTCGATGGCGTCATCTGCTCCCCTTGTAGTGATGATTGTCGTGGTCTTGGCCTTTTCTGGCACAATGAAGTTCCGGTACGCCTCCGCAATTACTCCACTAATCATATTGATGTGGAGGTTGGTGCTATCGGGTCAGTAGGAGCCTTTCGCTTTACGGGGGTGTATGGAGTAGCTACTGCTGCAGATCGTATGATTACTTGGAATCTCTTACGAACCCTAGCTGCCCAGGTTAATATGCCATGGATATTTGCCGGAGATCCTCCAAGGAATGTAGCCCAAATGAGTCGTTTTTGGCAAGCCTTAGTGGATTGTGAATTGATGGATATGGGGTTTGTTGGTTCTCGTTTTACGTGGTCGAATCGTTTCACCAAAGAGAGACTTGATAGGGCTTGTCAGAATTTTCAATGGAGGACATTATATCCCTTTTCTCGAGTTATCACACTACCCTTGAGTCGATCTGATCACTGCCCTTTACTAGTCGACGTGCTTCCAGAACCATTACCCTTATCTCGGACCCCAAAGCAATTCCGTTTTGAAGAAATGTGGTTACAGCATACTGATTGCGTTAATGTAATTGAACAAGGCTGAATGACTCCAGTAACTGGTGATTTCATGGGTAAGGTTGGTAGAAAAATCAAGCAGACTGGTACTCTGTTGCAACGATGGCATTCTGGTGTTTTCCAGCAGCGACAAACTGAGATAAAGCTTATACAGGGGAAGTTGGATGATCTTATGAGGAAAGACTACGAGGTCAGTCATTTTGATGAGCAGAAGGCATTACAATTTCGTCTGAATGAGCTTTTATCACTTAATGAAACTTACTGGAGGCAACGATCTCAGATTCAATGGTTACGAGATGGTGACTGGAATACTTCCTTCTTTCATAGAAGGGCGTCTAATCGACGCTGCAGGAATCGAGTTAAGGGCTTACTTAATGGTCAAGGACAATGGACCTCCCAACCTATTGAGGAGTCTGATATTTTAATCAACTACTATGAAACTATTTTCCGTTCGGAGACAGTTGATAGTATTGCTCTAGAGACCATTCTGGACTCTATGCAACCTAAAGTTACAGAGGAGATGAATAGAGATCTTGTAGCTTCTTATACTGATTCCGAGGTCAGGAAGGCCTTATTCCAAATGCATCCGTCTAAATCCCCCGGACCTGATGGTATTTCTCCTTGCTTCTTTCAAAAATTCTGGAACGTGGTTGGTCATGATGTTTGCATGGCTGTTAGGGATATACTTCTTACAGGAAGGATTTCACAGGAATCAAATTTCACTCATTTGACACTCATTCCAAAAATTAAAGAGCCACAATTACCTTCTGATCTAAGACCTATTGCATTATGCAATGTGGTTTATAAGATTGCTTCTAAGGTCTTGGCCAACAGATTAAAGCGTATTCTTCTTCACATTGTTTCTCCATTGCAAAGCGCTTTTGTTCCCAGGAGGCTTATCTCAGATAATACCTTAGTGGCTACAGAGGTAGCACACTTTATGAAGAAGCTTCGACATCAAGCTGATGGTTTCTTCTCCCTTAAGCTTGACATCTCCAAAGCCTATGACAGACTAGAATGGCAGTATGTGGAAGTAGTGTTACTCAAACTTGGCTTCTGTCGACAATGGGTGGATGTTGTGCTAGCTACTATTAAATCTGTTAGCTACTCTATCCTTATGAATGGCACCCCAACTGGTTTCATTGTCCCAACTAGAGGAATTCGACAAGGGGACCCATTGTCTCCTTATCTCTTTATTTTGTGTGCTGAAGGGCTTTCTTCGCTTATCTCTTCCTCTATACAGAACGGAACTATCAAAGGACTCTTGATGTCGCCTACTGCCCCAGTACTTCATCACTTGTTATTTGCTGATGATAGTTTTCTTTTTGGAGAGGCTTCTGTTCGAGAGTGTCAAGCATTTAAGAATTTGCTTTCTATTTATGCTCGGGCTTCGGGGCAGATGATCAATCTACAAAAGTCTAGTGTTGTCTTCAGTGGTAATGTTAGTAGGCAGGTTATTAATCAACTTTCCTCTATTCTTGGAGTGACCTGCGTTAAGGAACATGGTCTGTATTTGGGATTGCCTATTCACGTAGGACGTAACAAGACAACTATTTTTTCTTACCTGAAAGAAAGACTTTCCAAGAAGTTAATCAGTTGGCGGTCTAAGATTCTCAGTGCAGGTGGTAAGGAGTTATTATTAAAAGTAGTGGCTCAAACTCTACCCAATTATGTCATGAACTGTTACTTATTACCTAAGTCTCTTTGTGATGATCTTCAGCAACTTTGTTCTCAATTTTTTTGGGGAAGTACAGATGGGAAAAGAAAGATTCATTGGAGATCTTGGGAAAGAATGTGTGTTCCTAAGGAGGCTGGTGGCTTGGGTTTTAAGCATCTGCATGCTCACAACCTGGCCATGTTAGCTAAGCAAGGTTGGTGACTTGTCTCGAATCCAGATTCACTTGTTGCACGGGTTTTTAAAGCTGTTTACCATCCATGGGGATCTTTTCTTAATGCTGACATGGGTGATAGACCTTCTTATTCATGGAGGAGCATCATGGAAGCTAGACCCGTGTTACAAGCTGGGTTATTTTGGAGGATTGGTAATGGAACCTCTGTGAAGATCTGGGAGCATGCTTGGATACCTAATGTACCATCTCATTCCCTTGAGAAACCGAATGATACAGTTTTTGAAGTGGTCTCTGACTTGATTAATGCTCAGGATTGTACTTGGGACATCCCTGTTGTTCATGCATGTTTTCCTTCCGATATTGTTCCTCAGGTTTTATCCATTCCATTAAGTCGGAGAGTGGGGGTGGATAAGATTGGTTGGAAACTTGATAAACGAGGTCTCTTTTCAGTTAAATCAGCCTATACCATTGCTCGTGATTTTTCTATTGCCTCGTGATTTCTCCATCACTTTTGCCCCTAGACAGGCTAATGTACAGCTCATAGCTTGGCTGCTCTTAGTTTTGAGTCGGAGATACAATGTGAATGGTTTATAACTGCTCCAGATATCATACTGGATGCCCTCATGTACGATTTTAATCGTACCTAGTAATAAAACTTTCTTTCTTTCAAAAAATTAACAAAGGAAAAGGAAAACAATATAGGCAAGGACCACAATGGGCTATTACCTGAGGAAATCAACTGTAGATCTGTTTCTTGTGCTAATTATGGTTGATTGTGACTTTGCTTGATAGCTGATTTAGAAGGAATGGTTCCAAAACCGAGGGATTTAGTTGACATTATGAGGCTAAATAGATTGTATATACCATTAACTGCTATAAGTCAAGATTGAATTAGAACAGAGAAGAAATCAAATGAGTTTCATATGAAGCCAGCATGTAGTGTTTTTATTTGGATATTCAATCTAGAAAACTATAGTTCTTTTCACATTTTTAGGCTTGTTGTCAACTACAAATCCTTTTCTTCAAAGTCAAGTGCATCCAATGGAGCGCAAGTGAGTTCTGGTTTTTGAGGAGATCGAGTTACTTCAACAGTGGGGGACCTCAAAACTATATGAGAAGGATTACTTACGGGAGTAGCAGGCAGTTGATAGCTTTTGTTTGGTAGGATGAGTTATTGACCGAGGGAGGGTTTGCCCAGTGATCACGTTGTGACCAAAAACAGAGTTGCTGGTGCCTTGTGTCAATTTAGCTAGGTATCAGTATCTTAGAAGTTTGCAATTAATGGACTGAATATGGTAGTTGTTCGATCCTTACAACGATCTTACACAAAGTGCGGGTTTCGGTAATGAGTTGATCTTGCTAGAATGAGTAGAATCAAAACTTTTGAAATTTTTTTTTCTGCCGCTCGATTTAAAAGATGTATAACATGTATGTGAGCTTGTTTTGCATTTAGTTTTACAATTGGTATCAGAGTTTTGGCTCACAAATTGTTCTTCAGTTTATTTTGATGTAAAAATCATTTTAGGTTTTCAAAGAAAACAAGCCATTTTTGGCCTCTTCAGAAAAATCCTTTTTGGCCCAAGAAGTAGCATATGCTAATCCGAGGCCCAGACCCAGCCCTAAAGACCCCCTTCGGAAACTAAAGAAAGTGACTGATGCGGCTGAAATAGCCTCACAATTTAACCCTGCAAAATGTAGTTGTTAGTATAGGATAAGCAAGGATCGTTCAGTCCGGGGATTGTAGGGTACACCTACACAAAAAGGTCAATTAACAAATAATAGAATAAAATGGGGGGTTTTTGAATTTGGTTTCTAATCTACTTAAAATAAAAACAAAACAAATAAAATTATCTACAATGATCGACTTCCGTAACCTAGACCACTACCACTCGGAAATTATTAAGTGTAAAAACAGAAAATTCATTTCAACATGCTACAAAAATGTACCCATCTTAAATGCCTAGATAAGAGCTCAAATGAAAAACCTCAGCGGATCAATCCATTTATCTGATTCGTTCTAATGTAGGCTTGGGTCGGAAAAGTCCTTACCAAGCCTAATACTACTAAGTTTTGAAAACACTCAGCGTAATTCTCTTAACTAGTAGTATTATCTAACCCTCGAATCAACTCACACGTGCAAATTAACCATTACACATAGAATTTAACACGTAATTTCCAGAATCGTTTAATCATTAAAGCATGATTTTTACCACTCGTTAGAACTAATTACTACTTATTTAACTCAGCGTC